>PDGT01000075.1:64290-180446 GCA_003671415.1 Megathymus violae
AGACCAGTACAACAAAGCGAGTTGCATTATAAAAATCAATAACCGTGTCAATAAACTCATTTTGCAAACGTTATAATATATAAATAAATACGACAATATCGAATGCACATCGTAACATAAAAAAAATACCAAGCAATCTCTGCACTAGAACACTACATATATTAAGTTTAAAATTCTAGATTTTTAATAAAAAAAAAACCGTAAAAGTAGCTATGGAAATACATATGTTATATACATTAAAGTAGGTATTTGATACTATTTCATTGTCCTTGATACGGAACTCGGTGAGTAACGTTAGAAAGTTTTTTGCTGACAAACGTCAAACGAATGTAACTGTCAAAAAATAAGCAGAGCGGTTTTTTTAGGATATCAATTTTCAAATATTCATAACAGCTTTATTAACCTAGGAGCGCCAGCCCGCACATATGGCATGTCTTGAATCCTTAAACAGTTTGTCTGACCGTTTCAAACATTTGGCCGCCTTATGTGTATAACCTGGTCAGAGGTGAACAACTTTACTTAAGTTTTTGTGATATGTTTTAAGTACTAACTAAAACTCCGTACGTTAACGCCTTTGACACTTGTCAATATTTTTAGAAACGAGAGATATTATTGTTATGCAGTTTCAGTCAAGTAAACATCTATATTATGCTGTCCTCCAGTTCTTCCTAGCCAATAACAATATAATGGAGTGTTTAAGTATTTTTTAAATTTTCCAAATTCTCTCAAATTTTTCATTCAAATCGTGAAATTATATTGGAAGTGTATCTCTCAGTTACGGCATGGGTTGCCAGCACTAAAAATGTTTTATTTCGAAACAACCATATTTAAAAACCAAAGGAAGGTATCTACATAACAGTAAACAATAGTATTTATTAATAAATGTTTAAAAAGTGGTCGTTACTGATTTCTCAATATTTCATTAGTTCCATTACAACGGAATAGTACAAAAAACAAATACAATATAACCAGAGACTACCATCAAAATAGTTTTGAAAGTTGCCTGTTTTGTTATTTGTTTGCGTAACCCATAAAAAAAACTCAGTTCTTTCTACATACTATACTACTGATGATACTTACATGAACCAGCCAATGTACGAGCTGCACAAAGGGCGCGAGGATGGTCTCGTCGTGCACCTTCTTGATCACCAGCACGGTCAGCGGCGGCTTGTACCACGTCAGCCGCTGCGACGCCGGGTCCTGGATTTGCCTGCAAAGTTATTCATGTGTGATGAGGATACAACCAGGAGAAAAATGACTTCATATAGTCCATCATCTACCTGTATTCCTGTCACCTTGCGTTTCAACCTGACCTGACTGAGGGGTGGATTGCCTCACAAACGAGGATTCTAACTTGTTAGAAGCAACTTATCATTGACCAACATCTAATATGTTTGTAGTTTCCTTTTGATTTCTCAGCATAGCTGGCAGATGCATATAGCCCGATGATTTGAGTCAATTGTAAATATTGAGCAAGTTAAGAAACTTCAGTGGGTGTCCCTTTCGTGGCTATCAGTTACAAATGCGATTCATGTTTGACGTGCAGCAAAAGATTATCAAAGAAATAGTAATAATAAAAAATATTTTCACTCTACTTGGGACATTAATGCGTATTCCAAGGTATGGCCGTCGTATTGTTATATCAAAATTAAGATTGCACAATTGATACAAATATATATTATAAAAGTCATCCTATCCACGTAACACCGGAAATTCTGGGGTTCACGTTGTTTTTAATGTGACCTGCGATAGAACGTCTTGCATCAGCTGAAGCGTGACGACATCCTCTATGACAAACCACGATCTTTATTAGCAAGAAGAACCGCCGCTGCGGTGAACCGCTTAATGGAAATATGTACTCAATCTATCTGGATACTCACATCACCATAGCCGAATTCTTCATTATTCTGCCGCATGGTCCAAATTGTTGTATGGGGGACGGCGCGTTCAGAGATCTGGTCCTTCTGAAATAAAAAAAATTCAAACATTTATAACACGACAATTGTCAAGGTATCAATATTATAACCTCATAATTATTTCAGGCGAATAAAATATACGATTAGAAAAATAGGTAAGGAAAAAAGTTTTCGTAATTTTATCAATAAATAAATACAAGTAACACACACACATATATTACACACGTAAGTAAATTAATATTACCTGAACGCATCGCGAACACAACTCGTTTGCCTCGACTGTACATAAAGTAAACTTTGGTCATGCTCATTTAGTTTGCATAATGTGTACTTACACCGAATACATTTTATAAAAAAAGTCTACAGGTTGATTTTATATGTTACTATAAATTTAATTGTATTAAACATTGACTAATTAGTCAAACCAGACTATGACAGTGTGGATCGTGATGCTGATAAAACGTTTTGTGACGAAACTTTAGTGGCAGAAGGTGTAACATCAAGAAATTTTAGAACAGCAGATATAATTATTTCATAGTTTGTAAAAAGCTTGATTGAATTTTTTTTTCAATAGATATTTTTTTCATAAATGGTTGTAATGTGCTCGGTAAATTGTGACCCCAGAAGACGATAGGTATATTATTAATACAAATCTATACATGTAATAAAACTCTAACTGATCGCTTTCTGTACATTACGGATATATGAGAAAAACTATTATTAGGGGTCTTTATTAACGCAGTAGAACAAATTCCATAAAGAAAAAAGTTATAAGTAAAACCCAATCCTATAACAATGTAGGTGCTATTTCAAAGCGTATGGCGTAGTTTTTCTGAAGTGAAGCGAGGGCGGTTTGCATATCTATAATAAGAAAATACATTACTATACATTAAGATAAATATATTACTATTATTATTATTATTATACTAAAAACGTTTATCGAGTTCGAAATTGACTTGGTAACGCTGTTTTATAAATGTTGTCAGACCTATAAAAATTTTACGTCTTAGGTTTTTCGTATTTTATATAATATGGCAGAAAAACAAACATACTGGCCACATAATGGTAACTGATCGATGCCGATGGAGAGCGTCAGTATCACCAAAGCCATCACCGATGCCGTACCAAAAACGAAACGGGAAACCCTCTTTATACTTGGCTCTGCGACATAGCAATAGAAACTTTTTGAAAACATTTTCCGATGGAATTTAGGAAGTGGTATCTAATCAGGCACCAAAATACTTTTGCCACGATGCCCGAGTACCGTCGGGAGTTAAACTGGATGGTACGGAATCCAGTGGCATCCAACAGGAGGAACAACGCGCTTCGAATCGTACGTTATTTAGCAGGGAATCCAACCATTAAAAAGGAAGTATGCTTTGACTTAATATGAAACTGGACCCCTTGGACGCTCAAATATTTGCCTGTAAACTTTTTTTTAGGTTCAGTAGCATAGGAATAAAAGAGTAATATTAAAATTCGTATAGGTTGCTTTTTTATGGCAATGCAAATTAATCATATTAAATCTGTGTATTAATGCGTGAAGAGAGAACTTTGTACCCCTTTTTATATCGCGTCAACAGATAATCTCGTTTTGTTTTGTAGCTGTAAACGGGCCCTTGTGTGAAAAATTTCAGAACTAAAAATATTACTAAATAATTAGTATTAATTTATTAGCCATGACAGATTGCCATCTTGGTTATTATCACTACGAGCAATCAATGCGATAGTGTCGAATGTAATGCTAATGATGATAAAACGTTTTGAAGCGAAACACTACTGTCAGGTTTAACAGGGTAATATTAAACTTTGTATAGCTCTTGTTTTAAAACTAAATATATATTTATTATTTAACCGTTAGCGTTGAAACACAAAACATACTGTCGGTACCGGTAGGTAGCCAAACTAGAGTACCGAACACGGTCCTCGTACGTGGAACGTTTTCATTAACCTGTGACCTTTGCCAGCGCGGCGTAAAGTGTAATGCTCAGTTAGTTTTTGTGACCGCGCTCATAAAACTTCAGTTTTACTGTAGGTTTACGATGGTCAAGACATCATTTCAAAAGAAAAGAACAGCCGAGTTTTAGATGGACCGAGTACAGTGACGGGCTTCTTCGTATTGGGAATAAATCAGTACTTGAAAAATATATTTATAATTTTGCTAAAATCAAAACAATACTTTCGAACAGAATATTTTCGAATTTTGTGAAAAGATTTTTTTTTGTTATTTTATAAGTATTATCAAATATTAACTTAAAAAGTTTTACACTAGAATCCGCGGAATCTTATGACATTCCTTGGCTATATACTCCTCATAAAATATTTGTATCTTTTAAATTTCATATAATATGCAGTGATAATAATCCCCGAGGGAAATGATAATAACATTCGGATGGATGATACTACGCAATCACAAAGATTGCGTTCTAGCCATTTGGCGACAGAACCACAACAGTTATTTTTTCTTTTAAATGAATGAAACATATATACCTAGTACATACAGATGTCTACTGTAATTACAGCAACACACTAAATTAAACTAGATCGGACCGGTGATGTGTGTATTAACTGCACAGACACAGATCATTTCCGAAATCATTGTATTTCAGCCTGTATATCGATAATAACATTTCTCTGATATAATGTAAAATATTAATAAATACGGCACCGTTCACGGAAAGTACTCTACGAAATAGTGAGGACCCATCATTAACCATGTTATACTGAGTATTGTGAATTCTTAAATAACATTATGATTTATCTGTAATTACATATAATCTTTGTAACCCTATCCAGCTTACTAGACACACCTTACGTACGTGTTAAGTGTTAAACGATATTCCAGACCGCACTCCGTTGATGGTTACAATAGATAAATTAGGTAATAGATACTTTTGACTCAAATATTTCGATCTTTGAGTCACAGCGAAAGTGAAACTACTTTCAATTTAGTCAATAAATCGTGAAATTAGATATATTTTTATCATATTTTTGTCATTGATAAAAGACATTGCCATGGAATTGTAGACTGCTAAAACACGAATAACTGGAAAGATATATAAAGATTCCACATACAGGCAATTCCATAAAAGCGTACTATTAAGGTCACTCAAACAATAAAAGTGTTATTAAAATTGACTGTCAAAATAATTGGAATTACATATATGAGTATCAATAATACTACAAAAATATTAATAGTTTAAACTGCATCTGAAAACATCTATTTCTTACAATTTCACAACAATAGAAATATGTGACTCATAATTATTTTCCCGTTTTGGAATACTCAGTATTTTACGATTTACATACCCCCTGTGAAAAAAAAATTCTTTGTCGTGCAACAACTCGGATGGCTCGGACTCCAGGGAAAACTGCCGCCGAATCATTCTTCAAATAAATTGTCACTGATATTTTAATAGAATTTTGTTACATTCACCCGTCGAATATCAAGCAAACAATTAATGTTCATAACAAAATCACAACAAACACGGTTAATATCTTTAGCTTATCCTGTGTGAAGTTAAAAACGCGCGAGAGGCAGCGAACGATCGTGTTTACGCGAAACACTGTAAGTACCTAACAATAAATTGTTTTGATGAAGGTTGCTCAAAAACCGGAATTATTATCAGCTACTCACAAATAGAAAGATTCCATCAATGTTGTTGTATTAATACTAATTGATGTTTGAATATAATATGACGTTAGGTTCTATTTCAATTTATTTATGAAAATGCTCAACACGAGCGATGGCGCGTTCGCGAATGTAATCGGATGACTAACAGCAGACGCGCGCACGCACCTTAATCAAAGCCTTACTAATTTGGCATCGGCACCCTTCTTGCGTTGTGCGAGTGACAGATTCGACCTTGATGTTCTTATGGTCTATCGAGTAAAAACATTAATGATATTATGACAGTCTCGTCATAGTATTTTTTGTGCCTAACATTAGCCACAATTGCGTCTAAGGAAGCAAGTAGACAAACATTTTCCATCTCGCTAGATGGCGCTGATTCCAATCTTTATAATAGTAAACCTAACAATATACCTAACAATAGTCCTGTAGTATAATCGAGACGCGTTATTTATTTGTTATGTGGTTATCTTGAATCGATTCGACACGTTCTAGACGCTACATTGCATCTTCTTTTATTTGAATTAATATAAAAACTAATAACAATGATATAATAACATATGTGCGTAATGCAAAGAGGCCAACTCTTAGGCCAATAGGCAAACGCTTTGTTAATCAAGTAGGAACTAGGACACGGAAACGTTTAATTTTTAAAAAGATGAAATGATGAGGAAAGTTCAAAGCGCTGCCTCGTTTGAGGTACGCTATATTATGCAATGTCTCTTTTCAACAAATGGATTATACGGACCCATACTACGTACAGTGATGTCAATAAAAGGATATAATATTCGTTGAAAGAGGACCGGTTTGGCTCCTCGGTCTGTTTAGCATACTCTTTGTATCACCGATGATTCACACCGTTCGGCATCGATGGCGGAGGGTCTGTCCGATTGGACATTGACCGACAAAATCGCCAGCGCATTATAATTTAGCTTGGCATTCTTTTTATACAGGTAATGTAAAATGACTTGCCCATATCTTCTTTGTACCAAATGACGTGGCCAAATCGCAATGAGATTAATAAGATAAAATTTACTCATGGACACATTCATATGTACGAATACTATTACTCAATTATAGTTATAACATTAATTCAATATTTCTGTTATGACTGTATGTTATGAAAACAGCTTTAGCTGTTGCTATAGCCTGTTTCGGTCTAACGCGATTAAATTGTGATATTCTGGGTTTTCGTTTATTTTTGCTGCAGCACATGATCTGGCTTGGAACTTTTCAGTCTAAATGTATTTGAATAACAAACTTTACTACATAATGTTAATTCAAAATGTCGAACGACAATGATCAAATAGACATTTTGAGATGTCATCGAAAAAGGATTGGGAGTGAATAATATGAATGTCAAGCTATTTCTCAAAAATATGAAGGTAATTAAAATTATCGTTTATATAATCAAGCGTTGGAAGAAGTATACATTTCATGTATATATAATTATTATATTTTGAGATTTGCCTGACTTACGACACGAAAAATTCCCAAAAGCGGTAACATTTGCAATTGTTAAATAGTTAGGTAACTATATAGAGTTTAGGAACATTGAAAAACGAGACGATATAAATTACTACTTTGTAAAGCTCAAGCGTTTAAATTAAACCAGTTACAACATCGACACACATTTCGATATTTTGCCATGTCCCAAACCGATAATCATGAAATCAGTAGGCAAAATAGTAAGCAGAATATCTAAGGCAAAGCAAAGGCAAATATTCCCTTACAATTGTTTACAAAGTTGATTTGGTAACCATACCTAATTATATTTTGTGTGTTATCCATGATCTGGCTATCTGAATAAAAATAAAGTAATTGTTTTAAATTCCATGTGTGTTTATGTTACATAATAGTAGACCTCCAGAGAAGTCACCAATGCAACGCAGACCTTGGAGTATGTAATCACAGTGTTTTGGGAATATTTTGGAAACAAACTCATTCCACAGGTTACTGCACCATGTAAGTACGCCGTAAAAACTGAACGATAATCAGATTATGGAAGATTTTCACGATTAAATCACTGTGGATTGATCTTTTCTACAGACTATAATGTATTGTGATTGAGATTTAAACAAAACTTAAGCTAAGCCGCAAATTATTAAAAGCTAGGTTAAGCTTTGGTCAAAATTGACATGTAGGGAGGTATACGAGAATATCTAAATATTTTTTGAAGATAAGTTGTTACGATACTATTAATTTATATACTAAAATGTTTTAAAACTATTAAGCGTTTTAAAACTATTTAGGAATGGTTTTTTAACGTTTTATGAATGGGAAACATTAATTTCTTTTCAGTTCAACTTTAAAATTTCAGCTTTAATTATTGAGATAAGAGAAAATGTTGACTCGCAATAGTAAGTGCTTCCAATTAAAGAAAGTAAACGGCATACATGCTCTCGTAGACTCAACGGCATGTTTCCAGATGTTTGTGGGTTTACGAGACGTTACAATATTTAGAGAGGGCAAGTCACAAGCATCTTTTTAATATAATAATAATAAACAGTAGTTTTTGTGTAGAAAATACTTTTTAATTTAATTACATATATTTTTTTATTTTTGTTATTAAAATTAATTTAGATTGATATAAAGCTAACTCGTACTGGAGCCACATAAAAATCTCACTGAGACCACATGTGGCTCTGAGGCCGCAGGGTTCCTCATCTCTGGTATATAGTATAGATAAGTAAGACAAGAAAGCAGTGTGAGTAGAAATTTATTTCTTCATCTATACCAGTCACTTCATTTTTAATAATATTACGATCGATTATGTATTTATTTCATGTCATCTATTTTAATTTTTGCCCACCGGATATGACGTGATACCCTGGCTAAAAATAAATAACAAATTTCGAAATATTTTACTACATAATGGTATGATTTTTTACGACTCTTATTAAGATTAATATCGATTAATTAATCAAAGGATGTTTTAGCGCAGCCGAACTAATGGTTATTACGTTGGGGTTTTTCCAATATTCATGATCAACGTTCAAGACAGATTTAAAAGATGATGTTCCATGTGAAATTAGGAGCTAAGATTGAAATAACTCCGTTCATTGAATTTAAAAAAAAACAACCTAACTAAAATAAATAATACACCAAAGTTCACATAAGTTAAACCATAAACATAATATTTAATACTTCGTAATAGACGAACACTCATCACATCATCGCGTCACCAAAACCTAAATGTGCATGTGTGTGAAAACGACATTAGTGTGAGTGACTTTTAGTGATATCAAATTCACGTCCATGCACTGTCCACATGGATGTCTACTATTCCATCACAGGTTTTTTGCTATATTTAAGATATTCTAATTAATTCGTTCTCTTGATTATTGATTACATGTTAAATAATACTGTGCTAATTCTAGTAACTTCTCTTTACATCGCTTCGTCTACTTTAAACTTAACCTAATCGGATGGGATTATTTATATTAACATAACTTTTTTAGTTGCAAACTGATTGAAATAAAACAAAACGTGATTAAAAGGAACTAAAGAAAACAATAATAATAATACTTATTGGTTTTAATTAATTCTTTGATGTAAATTGATACAACTTATTGCTTCCGGAAATAAACTAACCAACAAATTTTGTAGGTATATATTCTTCGTTAATAAGATATCGGTGATTTCGTAGAACGAAATAATATAGTTGCCCTTAAAATGTCTACAGTAACGTTTGTGATGAATCTTACCAATCTGGTTTAACATTCGAATCCATTCTTCTGTTTGAACTGCACTTACAGGAAGCCTTGAAGTAGTATTTAGTCAATAAATATGATTTCACATTGGCCGGATATTGTCATATCATAATAATAACAGATAATTCGCCAAATTTTATCAATCTAAAGAGCGAATACTATTCAAACAAACTATTGTAACTGTGAGTAGGAAAAAAAACTCGTCGGGAGTTTCTTGTCGCTTCTTCTTCCGAGACCACTCACAGTAGGGATTTGTTGAAGCGATGGCGTAGTTTGACGTTCAAAAAGTGTTTGTAAAAACCAACTTCGAATAAAATATTATTTCATTTCATTTCATTTCATTCAAAAGCCAAAGATGGACCTTTATAACGGTATAATCTACTTTCTGTCCAATGTATTTACAAGCTATAACGGAAATTAAAAAGGCAAAATATGAACAAATCTAGGTAAAACAAAATATATTTATTTATACCTATTTAAAAATTATCCACTTATCGATAGATTTTGTGAAAGCCCTATACGAAACGGTATCATTGTCACGTACACAATATCTTTTTATCTTACACATAATTATGAAAAATAACTTATTATTCATAAGATGGAGTATTTACTGCATGTTATTCATGTCAATTTATATAATTTTATGATCAACTTCTATGAAAATAAGCATCGTGCAAGTAGTATTGTACTATCGGTACTTACCTGTGGATTGTCTCTTTGTTTGGGTTATCGTTATAGGTAACTGTAGTCTTACAGAGAACACTTTTTTGCTCGATAAAATACAGTAAGATTGAAAATAAAATTAATAAAATAACAAAGAGCTATTTTTTGACAGGAGACTAATGGAGAGTAAATAGTTTGAAAACAGTCCTACGGCCAATTCTCTTGCATCTCTTTCTCGCAAGTAGGTTTTTCCGTAAAGTTCCAAATTTCACTCGCATACTGTGTTCTTCTATTCCGCTAGTCTATTATCTTTATGAGTTAAATACGTTATAATCACAATATGTTATACTTTGAATAATGAACATTTTCGGAAATATGTATCCCATATACGATATATTCAATTGGTGTTGTAAAGAAATCTGTTAAGAGACGGCTCAGTGACACAAGGAACGAATAAAGCTTTTGAATTAACAAGGCCTACATAGGCAATGAATTCAAATTTCATCCGCGAATTAGTAGTAATGCGTTGAGTCGCACCTCGGCCGAGCCTAATTTTCCTGCGGAGTAAACAAGGCTGGCCATAAGGTATCGATCGAGGAGTGGTGTCAACACAACATTGACCGACATAAGTATAAGTGAAGATTTCAAAAGTACTGCGAACTGAGCACCGAATTGCTTTTTGGCTATTGGTTTTCTAATCCTTATTAAAGAAAACAATTTAATATCGATATTTTAAAGTTATATCATCGCGGACATTATACATTTTAACTGTTACGGGTACTCACGATTTTTATGTTTTTACCGATATTTCAAGTACACACATGCAAGTCCAAGCACGAATGTTGTGTAACACAATGACTGAACGCCTTGAATCGATTGTAGTTTCTACTATTCGATAACAGATGGCAATGGCATATTGCCGAATCACGGCAAATTTGAATGGCACGTAAAACGTTCACAGGCGAATACTACCGCGCCAACAATATCAGTAATGACGCAAGCGCAACGGTATCGCTGTCGCCAACTTGAAAACTTATATCGTGAAAAGTTATAAAACAGGGATACTACAGAGTGGTGCGGACGCAATGACGCCGCTGTTGTCAGCTTGGATTGGTGTGAAATGCGTTTTACAAGGACGCTATCGTGCCCACTCTGACAAGGTTGTCGCTGTCGCCAAAGTTGCCTGTCATGAAAAATTATAAAACAGGGATACTACAGAGTGCTGCGGACGCAATGACGCCGCTGTTGTCAGCTTGGATTGGTGTGAAATGCGTTTTACAAGGACGCTATCGTGCCCACTCTGACAAGGTTGTCGCTGTCGCCAAAGTTGCCTGTCATGAAAAATTATAAAACAGGGATACTATAGAGTGGTGCGGACGCAATGACGCCGCTGTTGTCAGCTTGGATTGGTGTGAAATGCGTTTCACAAGGACGCTATCATGCTCACTCTGACAAAGTTGTCGCTGTCGCCAGTATAAAATTTCATAAAAACCGGCTCTACACGGACATTAGAACTCTGGTGCGATGACACTATCTAATAGATCGATAAAACAACTTAAATACACCATGTTGATTGGATATGTTAATTTGAATTATTGAAAATAACCACAGTGTTGGTGTGTTCGTATGTGTGAGTCTATTGCCCTAATTCTGTTCCTACAGCGGGAGTCACTGCCACTATTAAATGAAATTAAAATCGAAAACTTTGTAGTTCACTTTAATTCGTGCCAATATACCCCGAGAGAAGGTGCACATGCGTTCCAGTCGGTTAGTGCGCAGTAACCAACTCGACTCCTGACACACTCACACTTGCACACAAACTGTTTACTCAGCCATTCACACTTACATGGTCCCTACAACAGCATATCAATTTCTCTAAGAAAAAACTAGGCATACGACATTAGCAACTGCAATGTTCAATTAGAGTTAATGACTGTGCCACATATGTATGTACATATTACGCATTCATTGGTAGACTTGTCATTGTGCTCTGATTCATTAATTACATTTGTTACGGTCAATCGCTCAGTTATCGATCTAGAGGGTATGTCAATAAAGAACAATCGTAGCGGCTTTGTAAAAAAAATCTGAGCAAGTAAAAAAGTGCACATAAAATTGTCAGAACATTGTTTGTTTATTGCGAGTCGAGGTCGCTCGACCGACACGCGATAATCATTCGATGGTCCACGACGCTATCACGTTTATTCCGATGTGTTCTAGAATATCATTTAGTTACTCTATTATGTTTAAAATATCATTTTGTTGAAGTATTATGAATAAACGTATAAGTACCTAAACTCTAACAAACTAACGCTCTCCCACTAAAATTCTAAGTTGGTCGCATGAACATACATAAATAAAATATTACAACTGATTGATTTTCACCGACAAAGAATAATAATGGAAATATTAAATTGTATTGTGGCGACATTTTGTTACAGTACCTAATACATACGTTATGCAAAATCAAAAGTTGAATCTGTGATTCGACATCAGCCACCGCATCCACGTCAGACACCACAGTTTCGCTGTGACCACGATTCATGCAACTGGGTCGAAATATGGGAAATAAATAAAACGTATCGTGAGTACCCGTTACACAATAAAATGTATAAATTCCGCGATGACATTACTTTATAGTCAAATATTTTGTTAGTTATGAACGAGTACCAGAGTAGTGTTTGTAAGTGCAATTGTAAATGTAATCTACAAAGAGTTATAAGCTAACCTAAACCACTAATAACTAACTAATAACAGTGGAAAGTAGCAAATCTCTTATTGCTGAGTCATTGGAAACCGAGACGTTTGGTATTTATAGTCACTGAGAATTTTAGCCTTTATTTAGTATTAGGGCGGCTTAGATTACTCCCCCCAATCCCATGCTGGCAGAACAGGGTGTCGTAAGAGGCGACAGAAGCCGGCCTGCTTGGTGGTAGGGCTTCCCGTATGGATTGTATTATCAGTATTATTATTAAGTCATTAATATTATTAATATTATCTTTCCGTGAAGCCTGCCTGGCTAGCTACCACCCTCCTGCTTGAGTCAGCCGCCAAACGACTCGCCGTGTTCCGGCTGGGGGTTTGAGAGCCAGTACTTTCTTTCTAATGTTCTCATTTCGTGGCCGACAACGGTGACCACTTACCATCAGGTGGCTCGCCTGCTCGTTTGTCGGCTATTAACATTAAAAAAAGCTTTAACGAACCGGTCAAAACGTCACTGTAAACGTGTCTCTGAACATTAGTCTAGTATTGTGTTCGTAATACGTGTTAATATCTATCTGAAACGAATTGTATATAAGAGAAGACTATCTTTTTTAACCGAAAATACAGCCTAAAATATGTGAATTTACAACATGACAATTCATTTAGTAACCTTTGAGGTTTTGAGTTCAGACAGGCAGTGTGAAACTTTGTTTTACACTATGCAGATATTTTTAACCTCGATGCGACTGAACATTTGGCAGAATCATTATACGGTTCTTTGGGATGGTCAAGTCTGCTAATTCTCTTAAAAAATATGGCACAACGGAACATCATTGAAAATTCACGTATCCTTATTTGTATCTGCTTCTCGTTTGTCCCACACGATTCTCTCCGAATTTGTTACACATTGACTTGAATACTGAAACTTGATACACACACAGAGTGTGATTTCCCAATAACGCCAGCTTTAAATAAAGGTAAATAAAAAAAAAAATAGTGCACGAACGAAATTATAAAAGTAACAACGCGTATTTAAAAGATAAAATTATATAATTATTATATATGTACGTACCAGAAGCAAATTTCGGTAATTTATAATTATACACTTTAAATGTTACCACAAAAATGTAAAATGTATTTTAATGTCATTGTGTACGAACGAATAAGTATATCTAACTTGATGTGACTTAAGTTAAGTCAACTTAAGTGTGGTTATAGTTATTAAAAATTAGTTTATTGTTTTCAATGGCATATAAGCTATTATAATTTTTTTGCAACTCAGTAACTATACAGATCAATCTGTAGCGGTCGCAGGTCTGTTTACCTGACGCAGTGCCCGGATTCGATTTGTTTGTCCATGCCACCTATATGTATGTCCATGCAGGGAATCCTAGCTCCTCGAGTGTTGTTACACTATACAGCCTTGGCCAAAAGTATTAGGCACCCTACAACTTGCTGCATATTTCGGGTATAAAAAAAATAAAACTAGTTTTGGTTGTTTCATAATTTTATTTCCTTAATAAATATTAAAAAAAAACTAATATTTTGTTGGACCACCCTTGGCTTTTATTACAGCAGCAACTCTCTGAGGCATGCTGCGTACAAGTTTAAGGCACACGTCTGGGGATATTGCATCCCATTCTTGTACCAACGCGTTTTTTAATGTAGCTTTGGATGTTATGCTGTGCTCTTTGATTTTGCGTTTTAAAACACCCCATAAATGCTCTATTGGATTCAAATCCGGAGACTGGGCAGGCCAATCCAACAAGTCAATACTGTTATCCGCAAACCAACGCATCGTGGTCGCTGATTTATGGCAAGGCGCATTATCTTGCTGGAATAAAACGCCATTTGAATTTGTGTCGCCAAAAATTCTTGAAATTGAAGGCACTAATGCTGTTTCTAGTACATTAATGTACTTTTCACTATTCATACGACCTTCGCATATGAACATTTCGCCGACACCATCCGCAGCCATGCAGCCCCAAATCATAATACTGCCTCCGCCGTTTTTTATGGTCGGCACTACACAATCTGGGTGATATTCTTCGCCTTTCCGTCGCCTCACAAACGTCACACCTGGCGTTCCAAATACCTGTAAAGTACAAAAAAATTAGCACACATTAAAAAAGTTTATACCATTTTAATTTGAAGAGTACTACAAAATTTATCATTGTAATTGTGTAATAAAATAATTAATAAAACTAACCTCGAAGTTGGATTCGTCAGACCAGAGAACGTTAAACCAATCCGTCTCTGTCAAATGTTGGTGTCTCAGAGCCCAATCAAGCCGTTTTTTTTTGTTCGCTTCTGAAAGCCACGGCTTCTTCCTGGCTTTGCAGCCCTTTAAGCCTGCTTCTACTAGCCGCCTTCTAGCCGTTCGAGCGCTGATCGGCTTTCCGGACTCTTCAGTTAAAGACGCAGCTAGCTCCGAAGAAGTTTTTTTTCTGTCTTTCATAGACTCACGGATAAGTTTCCTGTCCTCACGGCTTGTAGTAACTCGTTTTGTGCCGGTTTTTGGTTTATTTGCGTGAGTGCCGGTCTCCGCAAACCGTTTGATAGCGGATTGTACTGCGCATCGCGAACATTTTACTAAGTTCGCAATTTCTTTTTGCGACTTTCCTTGCTCGTGTAAAACCTGGATTCTCACACGATTTTCGAAACTAATTTCGTATTGTTTTGGCATTTTTAGTTCAGTATTTTTTCAATTTAATCACGAAACCACAAATGTACGATCTTTACACTATGATTTCCAAATGCAGACTGACCGAATATTACAAATACACGACCAAGAAAAAACGAATATTTTATTATTGATGCACCAGATGTTTTATGACCACCAAATATGCGGCCCATTTGTTTTAAATAGCGTGTCATTATACCGGTAATCCTTTAAAAAAAGAATATTACTCGTTGTTCACCTAGCACAGATGTGCAGTAACTTTATTGGGGGTGCCTAATACTTTTGGCCAAGGCTGTAGGTCTACCTATAGTCTACCACTAACCTCTTTACCGATCCTTACCGCCTTACAGTTTGTCACTATTCGTTTTTCCATAAAATTCGCTACATAGTATAACAAACGTTCACACACCGATACTTTCGACACACGTATTGGACGTACACACACTTGGACATACAAAAGAAGACGTCACAAACACTCACTGGCCGTGAACATTTACGAGTATCTCTCATACTAGCAAACTGTCCTCACTTAGCTTTAGAAACACTACGCCTTACGCTTAGAAATAGCACCTGCATTGTTTTGGGGCTGTGTTTTTCTCGTTCCATGTTACAATATTAATTTATAACTTTTTTATTTATGACGAATTGCAATAAAACAATACATACATTAGTGAAAACCAGAACAAAATCGATTAAACCGTTTCTGAGATTAGCGCGAATAAACGCACAGACAAACAGACAAAAATCCTAGCAATTCTTGTTTTGGGTTCTATTGAGTTAATAAAGGCAACTAATAATATTTTTTCTCATATATCGTTCATGTACAGAAAGTGATCAGTTAGAATTTTATCATATGGATATATAGATAAATCCCTGGCTGGGAATCGCACCTGTGACCCCTCGCTCTACAGGCAGGTTACACCAACTTGGCTACGACGGAGTCGAAAAACAGTCTGTTTGATTTCACACCGTGGACATTATATATACTATTATTTTAACAATAGCGAGTACTCATGATTTCTGTATATTAGACTGAATATCAATACCCGTCGGTACACGATAGCCTTAAAAACTACCCACTAAACTTATTTTTATATATGTATGCCAACAGAGCGATTCAACATGAAGGTTTAAGTGTGTATGAAGTAAAAAATAAATCTTAAATAAATCCACTGTCAAAAACGAGTTAAAATTGATTAGGGTGCGTTAAAATGAAAACAACAGCAACTTTCACGTAATGTTTAAAACATAAAAGAATAATACTCAAAAAAGCAAGTAATTGTAATGTCATGCACTCACCACCGTCGATAACTGTTATCATAACAATAACTGATACGTATTGTAAACATCGACGTTGGGTACTGACTGCTGGCTAAGTGGCTACCGTGTGGCACTTTGTCCAATCGACTTTCACTGTCTCTGACACGTGTGGACGTGACGTAAGCTTTTTAATTTTCATCATGCACCCATTATACATTTATAACGGATATATTGTATAAACATTACACTTACACTGATCATTCATCACAGCAAACACGATCTAGACTCTAAAGGACGATAACCGTAAGTACCCCGTTACATATATGTATGTGGCCTATACGATACAGAATCAACATTTTTTATTGTTATATGCGGCAGTTATAATTTTCTAGGGTATTTGTTTATGATTATGACTGATTTAAGATAAAATTAAAAATTTTATCTGTTTGTTCTTTCAGGTGAGAAAATATTTGCTATCAAACTGTTACAGTATCTTATTAGAGAAGGCGTTGAGTCTTTGAGTTCTATGTTATGGACTTAACATAATTTAAGATCGTATCAAAGCATGAAGTAAAACTTCGTACCTTATTGACTTGAAATTAAGATTATACGACTTTTAGCTACATAAATGTATTTTAAATTTTAATAACGTTACATTACACAAAGGTAACGCTAATATAAACCATGTGTAAAAGAAACATGTACTAACTTATATTTCGCTACACTAAATTTATTAGACTCATTTCGATTTTACAATAGCTTGATGTACCCGTCTACTGACACGGATATATACCGTAACACCAAAAGTATCAGAGATGTGTTGCCGACCAAGAAGGAACGACGGGCCCACTCGTTGACTAGCCTCCCACATTGCATTTTTTTTTTATGTTAATAGCCGACAAAGAGCAGACGAGCCACCTGATGGTAAGTGGTCACCGTCGCCCGTGGACATCAGCAAGACCAAAGGTATCACTAATGTGTTGTCGGCCAGGAAATGAGAAGAAGGTTAGAAAGCAAGTACTGGCTCTCAAGCCCCCAGCCGGAACACGACGAGTCGTTTGGCGGTTGACTCAAGCAGGAGAGTGGTAGCTAGCCAGGCAGGCTTCACGGAAAGAAAAGAAAGCAATCAAAACACATTAAAAATATGGTTAATTTTAGGGCATAATTCCAGTTCCAAAAATTTCAAGTGAATCTCCTGGGCAGGTAAGGAACGCTATTTCTCAAAACGTAACATTTCCAACACAATTATATTTATATTCCAACTTCTTTAAATTTCTTTCACCACAAACAACAATGGAACGACGTCGCAAGAATTGGGTTCCCATGAGAAGGCACGAGAGTGTTCCATATAGAGTAAATGAGTTTTTAGTTCGTGAGCTGAATACAAAATCAATCTAGAACAAGGTTCGTTTCCTCTTATCAAAGATTATTGCCGGAAGGTTTTTTAAGTTTTCAAATGAATTCCGTTGTAATATAATCTTCACTGGGAGCAATATAATATTATTTTGAGTACTGTCGGTACTGTATTTGTATTTCAATTTTTTTGTGCATTTTTTGTATTGTATATGCCTGTCGGTCACACCAACTCGGAAGGAGATGAAATTTGTTACACAAATCAACAATTCCTATATCGGACCAGATAATATCAGTACCTCGGGCCATTAGCTCAAGCGTCAATGTACTTGGTGCCAGACACCAACATGCCGCGTTCTGTTTGAATTTATTTTTTCCCGAATCGTGGGCTATCTCCCTGTCTTCTGGCATGTGAAATTCAGGCAGTTTGAATTCTGCATGCAGCTCTATTTTCTTTAATTATGTGCGTATAAATTAAGTATGGACTGCTACGTATAGGGAAATGTCTAATGAAAATAAAGAAAGAAAAGACATAATGTTTAACTAAATCCTTCATCACGGGAAGTCTATTATTTGTCATTTACGTTATGTAGGGTACTTGCATGACCTTAATAATATATGTATTGAGAAAGCGAATTCCACTAATAACGCTGACGCATTAGTTTTGCTATGGTGACTGAGGTACAAACACAGACCATTAGCGACCATTTCACGTAACCTTCCAAATAGATTCGCTCGACGTACTTAATAATTCAGTAAAGGCGGTACTGGACTGTAGCTAGCAAAAGGTAAAATAAAAACTATTTGAACATTTCTTACATACATTGTTAACGCTTTGTTTTTAAATTCTTGGAAATGGGGACTTGTCCTCAATACTGTAACTACGCTACTGTAGACCGAGTACTTCCAAAATGTGCGATACTGATCGCTTAGGGTCGAATTCGGTTTCCCAGGGTCGACATAAACGAAAACTGATTTTGGGGGTTGATGAGGTCTAATAATCGACCCCTATTTATTGAGACAAGTTCGTATTTGAAGATACTGTATAAGTTATGCTACGTGTTTTTTTTCTTTTGTAAGTTAATTGATGGTGGTGGATTTTTAAACTAATTTGTTTATGGGGGGTCTGAAGTATCACTTCATTTTTAATATGAGGTCTCTTGCCCAAAATAGTTTGGGAATCCCTGCTGTAGACGAACAATACTGTAACTACCATACCGTAAACGACCCAATAGCTCAGTTGATAATTACTCTACATGCCTAGCTAGGAGTGATGGGTGCGCTTCCGACCGGGGCAGCTCTTACGTCACCTATAAATGTTTGTACTCCGTTCGTAATTGTTTGTGTTGTTAACTTGATATCTGTTTGCCTACGCCATCACAACAAAACAGAAGGAATCATAGTGATTAGGGTCGACGTGAGTGATAATTTTTTTTGTTCTATAAGGGTCCATGATGATGATAATCGATGCATAAAAAGTTATAACTTGATTAACAAAGAGAAAAGTTTGATCAACGGCTTTTACTCACTCGTGGGCAAAGCTATAGGTTTTGTCGATTAGACGAAATTAATAGTTAAATATACATTAATTTATTGCAACTACGATTCTGGATATTTCTTTCAATTCCTATTTAATTTACTTCAAAACAAAAGATTAACATTATTTTACTTTAAGTTACTTAGCTACTTACCACGTACATTCGTTAATGTCCAATACCAATAACTAACTGCAGTTGACAACACAAAACGAACCACCCACAACTATATAAATTATTCTCAACGTTTTAATATAGACGCCAAATTCGTCAGGATCTTTTTGTCACGATAATGCGACCTCTGAGACCCTATTCATTCTATAACAATAACTCACAATTGCGCATAACGAGGTACACCTAAAGAGGATCATGATAAAGGCAGGGCACTGTGTCGACTTCCTCAAAATTAAGTCTCCATTACAAATCAACAACATGATTGTTTAAATATTTTTCTATTTTTCTTTACTAACACTCACTGAAATAACGTGGCTTAATTTTTTTGAAAATCACTAACTAATGTATTCTAACCTTTTAAGTCTTTAACTGTTTAAAGTTTTCATAGTTTTCTGTAAATGCTGTTTTCTGAGATGCGGTTTAAGAATATGGACAACATTTGAAAACCACTAAGGTCTAGTTTCAATAACTCTAGAGGCTCAAAGTATGAAACATACTCGGCAACATTGTTGGAAAGGAGTATTTTATGTTACGAGAGACTTGGTAATTAAGTGTAAAAATATTTGCCTAGAGATCTCCACAGTAGCATTCCATTATTGTCACATATCTATGAAGAGTAGATAATTTATGATTAGATACCTGATACATACTTGTAGATGATATAAAAATCAATGTCAATGGTTGTCCAAGTTGGATATGTAATTTAAACACTTATCACTGGCTAAGAATATTAATGAATAAGTGTTACGCCGTCAAAGCTTAATCACTTTGCAAATCATAATTACCTACTTAGATAAACATGATGTTAACGTTAATGTAATGTTTTGATTAACCGTTAAATTAAACTAATAGCATCTCCATACTTAGGTTCAGATATTTCAATTCTTGTCTGCGTGTATAAGAGAAAAGCACGCTTCTAAACAGGCTCGAGTTTCTACAGTTGTCGGTACATCCAACTTGTTATACAAGCATTTTCGAATCGGTCTCTTGCATTCAAAAACATGAAGTATTAGCATGCATTTTGTTACTGATGAGAAAATTATGGATAACACACTTATGTATCCCCACAAATTTAAATTTATTTTCGTCATCAATCATATACACATTGTTCTCTTTTTAAAAGGTGAAATTAAAACTTAAGTCAATATTTTAACTCAGTAAAAATCTATAACTTTGGAATTTAGTAAAAAGATTCTATAAATAAGATATCTATAAAGGGAATAACATAGGAAACAATAGGTGTTTTAACTGACTTAATTCTTTAAATTTTTAGTTGAAATTAAAGGCCCGTGGGCTGACGCTTGCGGTGTGTCAATCAAAAATATCTTTCTGACGTATTTAACTACCGTTTCTTGGTACTGACGACAATCCTCTGAATTCAATTGTATAGATAAGACTGCAGAAGGTCAAGGTCATGGCTAATTGCACATAACGACGAAGTTGCTCGCAGTGCATCTTAAAATAATTGTTACTCCAGCATCACGCAGTGGAACTACGCTCGACTTGCTTAGGTTTACAATTAGGTACTTCTTCTCTTTCTCTTCGTAAAATATTAAAATATTCCAGTAACCCACATAAAATCAGTTTTAATTGCACTAAAAATTAATTATTTCATATCTTTGATCGATATGAAAAATCTGTATTAGTTTAAGTAGTTCAATCATAACTACGTTGGACTCAAAAAAGGAAATTAAAAAAAAGAAATAGTAATTGTAAAGCGAGCCCTTTACAAACTATTGTGTGATGCAAGGTTCTTTTTAGTGAAGTACCGGCTCCGGCAAGGTTGGATTTACGCGCTAAAAATTACCTAGGTCAGCCGAGTGAGACGAAATGGGGTGAACCGAATGAAACCGTAGAAAAGGAGATGTGCCACTTACAGAACGAACCTAACCCAGACTGAAACAGGTCTTGAGTTGTTTAATCTTTTTACATTAAATAACATGACACGAAACACAAATATTGATAATAACTGACATTTTCTTCTTAGCGTATCAATAAAAATGCTGACAATGATGTTATTGTATACTTAAAATGTAATTTATGTTCGCGAGTTTATATTGACTGCTGAATATGCTGACGAGGAATGAAAGAATGAAGCAAAACATCTTATTTTAATGTCAAAACCTGGTTTGATTAATAATTAGGTCGATTGCAGATGATTACAAGTGAAGTGAACGACTTTTGAAATCCTGGAATGGTCATTATTTGTTATTTACTTAAGAGACTTAGGTTTAATAAGTTCTAGACGATCTTTGAAATCAACAATCTTGGATAAATTGGAGTGTAAGTGGTCCCATCCATCCTCGAATTTAAGCCAATGAAGAAGAAATAAATCGAAAAAGACCTGGCACCGATTAGCAAAGTAAATGTATACCGAGATAATTTAATCATAGGTTTCATCGAAGAGTGGCTATCGTATCTATTGTATTAATTAATTCTTGTGGTTCGCATCTGCTTTGCATTTAGTTGATGAGTACAAAGAGCAGATATTTTAATTTGGTAGGGTGAGTATGTGTAATATCACCAAATATTATATATGTATGTTACCGATGTCCGAAATTCTGTACGAAACATACAATTCGCTAAAGGCGTATGTCAAACTTTTTCTTTTCTTACAATACCTCTACGGATAAAGACTGAACAGACGTAAATCTTGGCTCCGATTTATGGGCACTGGAGCCAGAATGTAAAGCAAGGCTAATGAGTTGATTTAGCAAAAGAGAAAGGTAGCTAGCTAGTCGGTAATTAGTAAACGAGTTTAGTGCGAAATTGGAATTATGAAAGCTTCGGTTTTGATCATTAGTATTTCGGAATGTAGGATTAAATTAGGGGCATATTCTTTTAAGGACATATAACTCACTTGAATCCGCGAATCTTAAAGAAATACCTGCAAGACCTCGTTAATTATTTGGACAGGTCGGTTTCCTGCAATACAGGTTCAAGCCAAGTAAATTTTATTTCTCGATATCTTTGCCAACTTTTTATTGATCAGCTTATTATAGTTCTTTTTCATTTTACTTATTCGGTTGTTGGGAATTATATTTCTACTGCGTTGAATATGTTCTTGTTTAGAATATTTTGCAAGTCGTTTATGACATTTGCATTTTGGTGCCAGAGGCGCGATTAATTCTATGCCAATTTTAGTAGTAAATTTCATAGTTATTGTGTTGTTTTAAAAATATTTGGATTTTTATGAAATCTTTTATTGAATTAATTATATCCAATGAATTAAATCTTAATTTGCACGACTCGTTACATATATACCAGGCTGTAATTTATTCCGTACATCATTATAGCGCGCGTGCGCTAAAAATGCGTATTATTACACAACAAACGTAAATCATCTTGATACTTTCGTTTGTTTATTAAGCATAATAAGTATGTCGGTGATTTCAATTCCTATTTCGATTTAACATTATCGTTTTATATCAGTTTCTTATCTTCAAGCTCGGGAAAAGATAAGGATACATCACTGGTACTGAATGTGTAAGAATCGAATTTCAGCAATTTATTTTATAGTACCAAAAACATGTTACATATTTCGAATTTTTTTATTTATTTGGAATATAATATCCATATACCATGATTAATTTATAGCGATATAATAAACAATTCAGATTGGACCGATGATTTGGCTTTAAGATAAGTAGGGTTGTTTATATGACACTACGACTTGTCAAATGTTAACTGCATTGAACAGTTTACAATTTTTGCTAGCTTTGAATAATATAAATTAAAATTGAACGATACATATATGATCAAATCTTACTAATTTGTTTCTAGTCAGCTACGATAGAGAATTCAATCCCGGCATCCCGATTTTTGGATTCTGGTCGTTTTTCAATCCCAAAAATTTCGGGATTAAATTTAACCAATCTCAGGATTTTCGGAATTGACAAAAATTAAAGAAAATTTTTCATAAAAATATTACATAGAAGGAAACGCACTCGCAATTACCATTTTGTCAGCCATCTTGTTTTGCCAGTTGATTTCGCGAACTTAAGCACCATTTATGTGTGATTTTATAAGTTCAACGTGTTAATTTTCATTGTTATTTACTAACACTTAGTTTATTTTTTTTTAAGAATACTTTTAGTTGAGTTAAATTAATTTATTTTTGACACTGTGTTTTGTAATTAATCTGGTTATAATCATAATAATAACGTAAGAATTGGTCTGAATTATTTTTTTTTTCTAAATTTTAAATAGAAACTGTCGTTTATTTAAAAATACTTAAATTTTAATTTCGGTGAATTTAACTTCTGAAGAGTCATTATTTTATGAATATTCAGTTATTTTGTCAATGAAAATAAACAAAAGAGTTCATTCATTATAATATACTCTGGTTTTTTTGTCTCGGGATACCGAAATTAGAAAAAAGAGCCTTGATCAAATTGTATAACAAAGAGAAAGGAGTCACAGTGCTTATTATACAGATTCGTCTTGTAACTGATTCATAAAGCAGATAGTTTGCACTGCCTAAAATTAGAACAGCACCGATATTCAAACATCGTGGAGAGGTATTATTAAGGTCAACAACCGCCAATTACTTGACACCACTGCAATTACATTTGTCCCAGATACATTTATTTTTTATTTATTTTCCAAGATATTAGTTAAAGAATAGTGGAAGACCAATCTAACATACTTTTAATTGAAAGTAAACAGTTGTTACCGATAACGCGTTGATTAGTATAATTATCTAACAAGTGAAAAATACTTTAAAAATGATTGCATATTATAAATTCAGGTTCAGATAATTCACTTTATTTACCATAGAATTAACTCGCAGTGCATATTTTAGCGCGTGTTTTGAACTTACGGCCATGTGCCGGATCTTCGCTGCCGATGCGCTCGGGGTTGTGGCTCTGGAAGAGCATGGAGCAGCGCTTGTGGGATCAGGCTTTTCGAAGGTCTCCGTCTGAACCTGTACTCCGATCTTTCCACACCCTTAGCCTTCAACTTCGAAAGTTGTCCCTCGGAGCCGCACCACAACGAATCGATCGACAACATCGTACAAAGAGAAATTTTAACACATCACTAAACAAACCCTCGGAACGTCTTCGACCGTTACAGCTAGGGCGTCATGTTTCATCAGTTACGGATCGCCGTATCCAGCGGAAATGTTAGGTGAGCAATTATACAACATTAAGTCCAAATGTATGTAAAGTTTCACAACACGCTTGTTTGGATACGGCAACCTTCTGAAGCGGTGTGCGGGTTAGAAGTCTTATTGCAAAATTGTTAACGCGTGCGGTGAACCCCGCTCGACTAGATTGTTAAATATTGCAAGGCTAGGGAGTCGTGAATTTTGAATCGCTCGTAAACGACAACACGATACGTAGACGCGGGCGCGTGCGTGGGCTCGCGTCTGGAGGGAGCAGTCGACTGATGATAGCCGCGGAACTCACGGTGTACAGATACACCGACGGCGGTATATGGCACTATCGAATCGAATGTTCGAAAATTGCAAACAAAAGGAGGTCTCAATATTTTATCGCGTAACCTTGGCTGATGATTTGATAACGTGTGTATGGAAGTACCGATATTATATATTAACCATCTAACCGTGATACGATACAGTATTCTTTACAGCACACCGTACACAAAAATATTAATAAGTTGATGTCGAAACAGACATTGAATACAAGCAATATTCTTGTTTCTGTCGTGTTTTACCGGTCAAGCAGCGTTTATTGACGGGATAGGATGTGCCGAATTTGAATACAAAAAATTCAGGAGTATATGATTAATAGCGGTTTTGGTATATGTGGTATTTTTTTCAAGAACATAACTAAAAGTATAACTACTTTTTAACTTCTTACAGTTTGTGATAAATAGGAGTAGAAGAAACAATTAAACGCTAGGCTACTAAAAAATAAAATGAGGGTCCGATTGGAACATTTAATCAATTCAAATGCATTTTTTAAAGAATTTCGACACTTTGCCTGTTGAAGTAAAGGTTGACGAGGTTAACTGTAAATTCGAAATGGCGATATTTATTTATTTCGTTGTTAGTAGGTACCTATTGAGTTCTATAATTTCTGACACATTTCCGCGCCTGTATTTTAACAAAACCTAGTCCTTCATCAAAGGATTTTGATTCGACGGAGTTATTACCAGGCAGTTTTGACCTTGCTTCGAATTTTTTAAATATTAATTAAATTCCGAAATCTGATGAAAAAATATGGGCAAAACAGAACGAAATCTTTAGATAAATGATGTCTATATCAGGGTTCGAAAATATCCGATATTTATTATAAATATCAAAATATCGGATATTTATGATATATATCCGATATATACTTACTTCGGTACTTAAAATCAGACAAATGAAACCAAAACATAAAATCTTCTTCTAGATCAGGCAAAATCAACTAAACAACATACTATAAAATAAACAACTAAAAACAGAATTTTTTTGACACAACAGGTGTCATTAATGCCGGCAGAAGCGTTGCCATTTATGGCAACTTACTATTAGGCAGTATGTTTTAACTCTACTCCAACGCCATCTACATTTGGGAAGTAGAAATACAGTAACAAACGCCAAAGATTACTCAATATATTTGATTATTATTTGATATATATCGGATATATATCATGATATATGTATACCCTCGAACCCTGGTCTATACACTGAAGCTGTGAACACGTCAAAAAATATTGCGGCTCTTTCCCTACTCAGTATCTGTAGCACCGTCACTGAGAATATTTTAAACGCAAATTAACTGTATTATAAATTAAGTAAAAAATAATAATTTAAATGGTTTTATTAAAAATAAAGATAATAACGGGCGCTTGAAATTTCTATCAAGTCAACCGCTGTATAAATGCTATTCACATATTCAGGTTACGCTATGCCCCACTTTTTTTGTCAGATCATTGCCCTAGATTTATGAAGAGAGTGATGTGATGACTAGCACCTGAGACCTACCGAATTATTTTTCAGCTTTTAGGTAATTATCTACATCATCATTATCTTTATTTTCAATAAAATCGTTTACTTAAAACAAATTACTTAATTTATTTTCAAGTTTTTCGTTCTTAATTTTGTTACTTAATACTTCTCAATCTACATTCAGTTACTTTAGTGCCTTATTATTACAAGGTTAGTTTCCTGACAATTTGTTGCAATCTAACTCCTCAATACTCCATAATTCTTCCAAAAACTTCACCCGACTCAGAGCCACGTATGCTTGTCCTTCTTCAAACAATTTCGAGCCTACCCATATTGAAGGGATTGTGAAAAATATATACCTACTTAGTCCGCCATTTTGTTGGCGGCCATATTGGATTTTCTTTTTTTTATAGTGAATGCTATTCTACTAGACAAGTGAAAAAATATGTAATCACCCATTTTATAGCGGCAGCCATCTTGGATTTACAATGATATAGAATATATTAAATTGGAACTAAAGGTGTTTACCAAATGTCAGATTAATCTGTCAACAGGAAGGGGGTCATATTTCAATGACTAAATTTGACCAAAACAATTAGGGCAAGCTAAATAAAACCGTTTAAAAATGGCGAGTTGTGCAATTTAAGTGAGTAAAAAATATAAAAGTAATTTAGTAACCATAAAATTAGTCTACCTGTCACCGGTAATTAACCGGTAAAAAAAACATCTATATACATATTATGTAAATAAATTCAATTATAGTCTTTGTTTTCGCTGTAAGATGTTACCTGTTAATCTAATCTCATTTTTTTAAATCAGCAGGTTGTGATAAACGCTAAAAAAACGAAATGTATTAAATTCACTTTACCAAATGTCACACAAGTGCCAACTCACTTTGTTTTAAATAAGGAAGTGCTTGAACTAGTAAATTCTAAACGGATGTAGAAACAGCAAGAGTAGCCGCTTTTTCTTCCGGGACCACTCACAGTAGGAATTTGTTGAAGCGATGGCGTAGTTTGACGCTCGAAAAGTGTTTGTAAAAACCAACTTCGAATAAAATATCATTTAATTTAATTTCATTTCATGATATTATGTGTGTCCAATTCAAGATATTTGATAATGCTTACTAATAAGAAAGACCATCATTTTAAATTTATGATAACGGAAGTCGCCTTTTTAAATTAAACGATCGAGTTTCCCGTGAAGATTTGAAGGAAGAGGTAAGAAGCCAATGTCTCAAATAAGACAAAGATACCACTTCTTAAGAAAGAACAAATCGGTGAGCAAAACTATGAGGTTATGAAACTTGTATATGACAATAATTCCAGTAGGTACTTCGGCGTTAAAAAAACACGACAACTTTCTATATGGTACGCTTTCGGTAAGACATCGAGGATTGGTGTATAAAACTCCCCATGTAGCATTTGAACTTCGCCATGACCAAGCTCGATATTTAATGTATAGAAATTCATTAAAAGGTTATATTTCAGTATACAGTTGATTCTGGTATATTGCCCCATAAACGAATGTCAACTAGAAACAGCAAAATTACAATAAATAGTGGGCTTGCCCATGATTGATTCGATTGCCGAATACGGAAACCTGACATATATACCATCCGAAAATATAAGTGAGTTTTAAAAGTGTAACGGTAAAGTGCTTCTTGAATTTAATACTCTTTGCGGAATTACGTTGGTTTTTTTACCGAATTTTCGAATTTTGAAATACGATTTAAAAAAAAATTTTGGTGTTGTTTAGCAGGTAATTCCGACTTGGGGCGTGTTAAGCATTTTTGTAATTAATGAATGTTCTTGACGCAATAGCTTTCTCCCTTTTCACATAAAACTGGCCGGTCTTCTTGTTCTCGGTAAAAATTTGATGTGAGTAGTTTTTAATGTACGCACCGCGAGTAATTACTACAAATTTCACCCAATTAAGTCTGCTGAAATCTAATTAAGCCGATGGTTATCATAGTTTACAGTAAGTGAAAGTAAATAACAACGTACGTTTTCATTAGGAAATTAATTATGTGCCGTCTGAAGTACGTAGCGATTTCTAAATTACTAGGAAATAGTACAGTGACCCTCATCAACAGTCGACAGCGTTCAGACAATCGTAAGGGATCAATTGAATTTAAAGTACATTAATTATGCATTACCATGATGGTAGTTGGATAGGTTACCGTATGAAAACATTTCTAAATGCCTGCATAATTTGGACGGCAGGTTAAACTCTCAGCAACTTTTGTTATCAATCAATAACAAAGGTAAAACCAGGACTTTCAGGTGACATGAATTTCCAACACTTGGAATGGTGAGTCGTCCCTCCACAAATTAGGCCTAGAGTAATTTCTTTATTACGTCATCTCTATAACGGAGAAGCTCGCCCTACAGTTGGTCCCTAACGGATTGATAATAACCAGAGTATACTATCTGCAATTTATGATGGCTTTATTTGAATTACCGAGTACGCAATATGGAGTGTTATCATTAATTGACTATGTAAACGCTAGCGGAAAACGAAATAATGATGAGCGATGCAATCTTTCTAAAGGAACATTAATTTGGACGGTATCCATATTAGATAGTCCGCTAGCTCTTATAGTTCGTCATCTCGGCATTAGCTTTCGTTCAGTTCGTGAAACTACAATGGAATAGCGTTTTAAACCACGCCTTAGTTTTATTGATCTCGTGCGCACGGAGGAATGTTGATTTGTTTTACGGTAAATAAAATATTGTTATATAATTATATCGCTCTTTGTTTGAAATATTCTTAACTGGTTACAAGTGAGTCTGACATCGTTACTGAGGAGACCTCTAACAAGTTCGACTACCCTACTCCAGACTCCAGTGCGTATTGATTTTCCAGAAAAGTAATAATAAATAAATAAGCGGTGAAAGATTGTTCAGACTTCCATTTTACAATTTTGTAGCTTAGAAGGTAATTATGTAATGATGTTTTAATAAATATTTGTAAATTTCCTACATGAATGGTTGATGTTATTTATATTTAGTTTCAGCTAATAATCATATTTTAATAAATATGCATTAGGGTGATCGGATGTTTTATTCCTATTTTAGTATAAAAATGAAAATTTTAAGGATTATATTGTCAAATATACAAAATTGCTTCATAATCAATTAATATTTAATCCCAGAAAATGAGTAAAAGTACTTATGAGAATGTTCATACTTATAATTTCATTCAAGAAAATATTTTTAGATCTTTGTTCACCCTCCAGCAAGTAAAATAGAAGGTGATGTGTGTCATAACACTTAAAAATTTCTTATGAGAAATTTAAGAGTAAATTTTAATCCAACTGGGGTAGATTTCATGAGAATTAAGAAACACTGGTTTTCCAGGCTCATTGACAATTTGGTCAGTCCACATAATAATACTTTCTACATTGTGTAAGGAAAACAAAAATTTTCATTATCTATGTACAAAGCTATGCACCAATACCTATCAAGTTTGATATTGACTGAAACAGTGAGTTAGGTATTGAATTAATTAAAACATTAGTAATATTACTTTATTAAAATGAATAATGAGATATAAATTCATACATTATCCTTGTTTCTCTAATTACCATTATAATGATACACTGGATAATTTCATGGTTACAAATTCCATTACTAAATACTAGTATATAATAACTTCATGAAGTTACATTAGCTGTGTAATATAATGAAGTATACAATTATCATACCTTATCTAAACTGTTTTCAGTTTACATTGATAAATAGACATCAAAAATTCTAAGCAATATCTATAAGATTATGATGATAAGATGCTATTAAGGAAATATTCAATACACATAATATTAAGTGAGGATATTTAGGCTTCCTGGAGATAATTTGAATAGTTACTTATTGTAATTTTTTTCCGATTCAATATAAAAACATTGTCGAAGTGGGTTCCCAGACTTGATGGAGAAGAATTGTTTTTGTTAATTTGTTCATGTTGAAAAATATATACAACTGCTTGCAACACAACTTCTTCATATTTAGCTTTGGTGACAACCAGGGATGCACTGGTTTCATGATGAATATTTGTTTCCGTTCTCACTTTGTTGGTAACTAGGTGGGGATTCTTGATTACTTTAAGGGTTTTTATTGCGAATTTTAAGATTTTAGAGCAATATGAATATAACATGTAAAATTAAATTTCTCCATCAACTACACCCAATTACTTATAAATTGATTATCAAAAACTTCAAATTAATACATAAAATGTTTGGCCACGATAAGTATTACCTTAATGAGCTACTGCTAGTATATAAAAATGATATAACTCCCTTAAGAGTTATTGTTAATCATAGTTTATAGAAGAGTAGATTATGGAGTTAATACTTAACAATATAGCCTGCGGAGGCGTGAAAGATTGGTTATTATATAAGGAGGATCACTTATTTCAATAATGTTAATGTCTGGTGTTATTGTTTGAACTGTTATCCTGACTGCTGTGTGCGCCACGCAGTCTCTAAACGCTTGAACTGCAGTTTCGTTCCACTTTTTGCTGGGTGGTCGAAGGTGGTATGAAAGCTGACAGTGCGCTATTAATGATGGAATTTCTATCTGCTGCAAGGGGAACCACATATTCTGCTCGTACAAAATAACAGTTTCAAATAATCCTTCATCGATTGCATAAATCTTGCATTTCATGATATCAGTCACTTCTACAGAGAGGATCTTGCCCCGCACTTTACGTTTCAACGCTTCCGATGCGTATATAACAATATTACCTTCTTCGACGTCTGAATCTCTAGTGATAGGTTCTCCCGGTTGTTCTAACTTCGACAGAAACTGTCTGTACACTATGGGCCGAACGTAAAAGCTATCCGGGCTGTTTATATGGGTGATATCTACGAAATACTGGTGCATGCGTCCCACTTTAAATTTGTTTGCAATAATTTCATTTACCAAACGCATGACCGTAAGGCTATCCATTTTGGGGGAAACGATCGCTGTGTGTTCACAGGAAGAAGTAGTCTTCGCCGATTAGCCTTTTTTCAGTGACAAAGCACTATAATCGCCGTCAAAGAACGGTCAAAATGGCACGTTTTTGATTATTTCACAGTCACGATACTTAAGAGACGACACACCTGACTCAGGGCCCAGACACGAGTTATCGATTAGTACGTGAACGCTTGAAGAACGCCGAGGGCGGGGCTCGAGTGGAGTCGTTGGGATGAGGCGAGTTTGCGCTGAAGCTCGGAACCCGATTCGGAAATTCGATGCGGCCACGACAGATGCACGCATGCGAATCACGACAATTAGAAAAATCGACCTAAGAATTCGTGAACGTTTATTTTATGTAAAAAAATTACCAAAGCTTAATGACTTAGGCTACATGCAAATTCAATAACAGGTAAACACAGCTTACACTATTAATTCGAGTATTATGTACATAAATTACACACTAAGTTTAGTCTATGCGGAAACTATTTTTGTAATAAACTAAAAAATTGAAAAAAGTTGTGTAAAATTAATTAAATTAAGTAATTTTAAAGAGTATAGGTACAAGGTATTAGTTAGCAATATTAGAAAAAAAAACCGTAGCAATTTTCTTCCTCATAATATATGAGTTCTGACCTGTCCTCTCTCTATGTATATTTCAGAGTTGCAGTATAACTGATGTAAAGTTGCTTTTTTTAATTAGGTTGTCATGGCCGTAGGTTGTCATATTGTTGTAGATTGAAAACAAATAACGATAGTCCGGATCAAAATATAGATTTATAAATCTATTATTTATATTGAAAATTAAAACAAAATGTAAAGTGACATCAAAAAGAAAAACGAGAAGATGAGACTAAAAATCGAAAATATGTAAGTTTATATAAAATCATATTATATACGTGCGCTACATACCGAAATGTTTGAAATCGGTGCCAATCCAAGTAGATAACTAGTAGATACGATACGTTTAATTCCCCCAGATCGTACTATTTTATTTATTTATTATATTCCATTATTAATGAAGTTTTTTAAGTCACTAAGTGTTTTTGGAGTTTTGGGATTTTAGCATCGTTTTTAGACATTTCAGCATGTAACGCATACATTGTAATATATTTTATTAAAATTTATTTTTAAATCTCATTTTGTAGTTCTTCTCGTTTTGTTTTTTTTTCTTTTTGAAGTCGGTTTAATTTATATTTTTCCATTTTTTATGTAAATTGCGTACGTAATAATTACGGTATGAGAAAATGGTATTATATAACGGGATGAGCAGATCACTCTCCTACTTTTAAGCGCCACGTCTACCCAAGAACCTACTAAGTAGTTTCTGTCGATTAATCACACTGTTATCCCTTTAGTTGTAATAATTAAGGAGTGCTGTTGCTTTTATCATCAGTTTAGGGTTACAAGATGATGACTACTTGACACTATCACTTCAATGATGTACTGATATTACAATATGATGATGAATATACAACCGGTACCAAAACAAAACGGATGAAAACACGGTTGGATTATTTTAATCCGTTGAGGAGTTGCATTTTTTGCCTCCAAGACCCTGAGATGACCATCAATGATGGATTGGTTTTGCAATGTAACTGTTGCTATAAAAAATCCCTTTTAATCAAGGCTCAATATCTATAGGCTATCCGTTAAGAAGTTCCGGTTGTTATCTTTATAACCTATTATAAGATCGTTTGCTGTACATATAAAAAATACATCGAAACTTAACAACTACTTTATAAACACCTGTGTGTCAACAATGTCCATCTTATTCATTATCATATTAGTGATTACATTATGTTGACTAATTTCGTCATATAACATATATTATGTTAATTATATTTATTTTATTACCGTACAGTTCAAGTGCTCTCGATCGAATTTTGTCATTTTCTTTTTCTGTACCGATGTGAGTAAGCTTCTCATTCTTTTAAGAACTCTCTTGCAGGTATCGACCGAAATGTCTTTCTAAATAACATCACGGCATTGCATGGCAAGTTCTCCTGTACGGGCATGACGGTTTTTCTTAATCATTTTCTTGAAAACTCCATTTTCAGCTTCACTTGTCACACGAGGGCGGATGGTGTCTTAAAACACGAAACTGTGCCGTTCTTCTTGTAATGTTGGATGATTGACTTGGTAAGTAGATCCTAAAAGTAATGTCTTTAGCGAGTTGGTAGGCAAATCTTTCACTATTGGCCGTGTTGAGGCGACCTACAATACTTCCCCCAATCCCATGCAGAACAGTGTCGTAAGAGGCGACAGAAGCCAGCCTGCTTGGTAGTAGGGCTTCGCGTAAAGATTATATTATCAGTATTATTATTAATTTATTAATATTATTATATTTCAGTGAAGCCTACTTGACTACCTACCACCCTTCTGTTTGAGTCAGCCGCTAAACGACTCGTCGTGTTTCAGCTGGGGGCTTGAGCCATTGCGTTCTTTTCATTATCTGGCCGACAACACATCAGTGATACCTTTGGTCTTGATGATGTCCACAGGCGACGGTGACCACTTACCATCTGGTGGGTTGTCTGCTGGTTTGTCGGCTATTACCATAACAAAAAAGAATATGATTTTTCTAACTTCTTTTGTTCATTGTTCTTGGAACATGCCTTTATTACACCTTTATTATACCTTTTGACATGTTAAATAACAATTGACTTCCATTTTTCATATAAAAAAAATATGTTTATGTTTCTATATAACAAATTGAGAAAGGTTAATGCAGACTATTTTGCATCAATGAAAAACCAGGTAAATTCTTTTGCATGAACATTTCTAAATTAATATGTCTAAAATATAAATTTTAGTGATAGGATTTTTTCTTTTATACTGCATAAATAACATTGTTTTAATGGAATATAACATTGTATAAATTGTTATTCGCTAGTGCTTTCCTATAAATAAAATGACTGATAACATAATATATTCTTCAAAATGTGTGACAGGATGGACAGGATGAACTCTTTTGCTTGGGCTTGTATACGTGTAATATATTTAATGGCAATACACATAGCCACAAGCTCCAGCTCTACGAGACTCACAAAGTATTAATATTTTTGTAATAAAATATGAAGTGCCACAACAAAGTTTAATTTGCTTATTTTGTAATCAAATAAATTATACTAATTCTTCTTACATAACATACAGTGATAGTTCTTAAGGTTTTGTGAGTTTCCCGCATTGAATACTGCAACTATCATAAAATATGGTGAAGAGAACTTAAAGGTGTGTGATATCTGCTAATCTACAGGAGGGCAGCAGGGTAGACTTGTGGTCTTTGTCCAATTACCCCATACCCATTACATTGTAGGAGGAGATGTGAGCTCAGTGATTGTTAATAACTAAACTAAATAAAAACAACATAAAACTTATATTAATCAACATCAAGGTAAAGGGAAGTAAAAGACTCATAACAAAGAATACCTTGTATAAAATGTTATGGATATGTCATCAAATATTTTCCACTTCCAAAGGAAATTATCGAAACAGAATTTATGCTTAATTTTAAACTATAAGAGATAACTTATTATATATTTTTTAACATATATGATTGATTCAATGAAGCAAATTTCAACGCAGTTTATATGAGTGGTCGTGTTTAAGATATCTTGATATCTTCCTTACTTCCGAGACGATGTCATGCCGACACTTAATTTGCCCTCTAAGGGCTTAAGCAATCCACACTAGAGCAATGTGATAAAACACACTCTAGACCTCCTCGACCAGAGTGCTGCTAATGAGTTGAAAACATAAGTTATTTAATATTACCTTTCCTCCTCATCGCAACTATCTTTGCTTGTAGACGGATGCTTAAGTTTAACTTTATGTTCCATGTTCACAACACAACCACCACAATATACACCATAAAGTAACTGTTCATCTTACAAAGTTTAAACTACAATTTAAACAGTCCTCAACAATTAAGACTGAAAGCGTAAAACTAAATTATTGTTTTTGTTAATTCAAATGTTTATAACCCTATTAGTGTTCTGTGATATAACCTAAGTCGCTAAACTTCAAAACTATGACAGTTACTTACAATATATGTCAAAACGAGTTATTCTGAAGTTTTGACTTTGGCATTGGCAAGATATTTTTTAAGTAGGCTATATAAATTAAAATGGCCAGTTTTAATATACCTCGTAGCGATTAGCGATGACGATTATAGCACACATTCGATGCTCACTTAAGTATAAAATGCGTAGGGCCGATAGCCTGATGGTATGCTTAGATACATATGTTTAAACAATTGCAGGCGCAATAAGTGAGTGAAGATATATTTTTAAGCATTTTTTTGCTTTGACGTTTGCCAGTTTGTACGCTTATATTAACTTTATCTTCACCTTAATAGATATATCGAAAAGCTCTTTTTAATTATTGACTGATTTATGAATGACAAGCTAGATCGGTGGCTGGAAGCTTCAAATTGTGACATTATTAACAGATTTTCATAATAAATAAATAAACGTTTCCACACTCACACCCCCGCACTAGGATTCCCTGTGTTGCGGGTGGCATGGACATACACAATTATCACATCACAAACACCCATGACCCGAGAACAAACATTTATCTGTCACATAAATATCTGCCCCGGCCGGGAATCGAACCCGGGACCCCATGCTCGGCAGGCAGGGTCACTACCAAATGGGCTACGGGCTTTCGAAAACTTTAGCTTTAATGTGTAAAAAATGTAATTTATAGATTCATGAAAAATTGTTATACGATATGTATGAAATTCGAAATGACAATCAGAAGGGCGTTTGGTATAAAATAAATAAACACATATTTAAAAAAAAATCACCTTTACAGATTACAATAGGAGATTATTTTTTTCCAAATAATGTATAGAAAAATATTCATGAAAACAAAGCTGTAGGCAAAATCTAAAATCTATATTTAGTTGTTACATCGCCTAAACCTTCGTTTGCGAAAACATACTTTCGTATGACCTTACATATTATTATAATTTTTATGACGTGGTGCAATAGTTTTACGTTGCATGATGCGTTATGATTATTGTTAGCTATAACGAAAGATTATACTCATCACACGGCTTCCAAGGCTACAAATACAAAAGGGTGCCTTGACTAGACAATCGTCACGTCACAATCACTGTACTGTACTGTACATTTAACGTGTACGGTGAAGAAACGCTAGTGTATTGGCTTTAAGAGCCAAATGGATTTAAGCAAGAATTCATTAGATTTATGAATGACCCACAGACTTGCCGAAGATTACGTGAACTGTATAGTGTATACCTACGTGTCCTTTTTATGGAAATGAAATAGGTACACAAAATGTACCCACGACTGCGCGAAAATTACTAATACAACTATTTTATATTTTTTTTAATTTTTTTTAGTCTTACACAACTCTAAGAGCGTTATGAATATGCAGATTAATTATAAGTTTTTTTCGCACCAAAGTGTGTGATAATATTTTTTAGTACGAACTTACGTGCATTAGTCGAACTAGAAAATTTGAATAGGACATAAAACTAGTGACACTTACCATTATGCTATCGCTACTTATCATAGTAAATAATATGGTTAATTTAAGTAATGGTTTAAATATAACAAATGGTAATTAATATATGAAAAATCATAGTAATAATAATATATATTTCATTACATTGATCTCGCGGCAAAATCAGCTGTAGTTTTAATTTGTGAGACTAGAGAATTACCACGCTCTGCCTTACAAATAAATACTTACCTGAAAGTATTCAGTCTGTCTGCCAGTCTTGTAAGAGGTGACTTTCGTAGAGGCCCAGGAGATCCCGCTGGTGAATTATCCCTGGATTCCGCAGCTAAAGCGCGCGCCACCATCAAATCTTGCTCGTTCAACATTCTGAAAACAAAGAAATTGGTAGGAAACAAACATATGTATGTATTTTATATTTCTACGGTACGAATAGAAAAAAATAAACGTAGGTATCGCTGTAATTTGTAACTTTTTCGAGTGCCGATCACGAATCCCGGGCTGTCTGGCTAGGTACCACCCTCCTGCTCGAGTTAGCCGTCAAACGACTCGCAGTGTTCCGCCTGGGGGCTTGAGAGCCAATATATTCTTTTTTCTTATTTCTTGACCAATAATGCATCAGTTATAGTATTACTAATGTCCACAACGGAAATGACCACTTACCATCGGGTAGCTAGCTTATCTGCTAGTTTATTGGCTATTTATTCGAAAAAAGTGAAGAATTGAGGATCACGGGCGTAGGTTAGGTTAGATTGGAATTACGTATATATAAATATGGAGGATATTATGACGTGCGATATGCATACTAATAAGGGAAACAGAGGCCGACTTTGTACATCAATGTACACTGCATTGTGGTGTATTGTTATTTATGAAGTCTTGAAACTTTGTTATAATAATCGGGCATTAAGAAAAAGTATATGAAATGTTTATTCTCAAGGACGTGAAATGTCCAAAAAACATTCATATGGAATTTTGTGTACTGTAGATGAAATAGAAATGTTATAAACTTTCAATAAATATTGAATTTCTTGAAAATTCACGCAAATGAAGTTGTGCGCGCATTTTAGTCGACTATGGTGAGAATGAAAAGTTGTAGGTAAGTCTGACATACGTGTGATGTCAGTGATCTGTGCTATGTATATTAGGAAATTTTGAATAGACACAAATATTAGTGTGTTTTCATGATCGCCAGCCGTCGTCGTAAATGTACTCAAGGACAACTACAAAAAAATAACCGTTTAAGCAAATTATACCTACTTCTAAACATTCATTGGAAATATGAAATAAGTTTTCTGTTTAATATCTATAATCATTCTAATGTAATAATATTGAAATCTTACTGATTCTGATATAATGCCAAACTACTTTCGGTTTTTAAGTATGATTACATCGTAATATCTAATAATCTTTGAAGTTTTCCATGATAACTAAACCGAAATACGGCAATTTCACTTAGCTGGATCGGTTATACTTGAAAACGTTTTTATTTAAGTATAATTAAAACACGAAACCAAATTTTTTTGCTTTAATTATTAAATTTTTAAAATTGTTGTTGTTTAGATATTTCGATAAAATGTTGATCTTTTTTGAGATACTAGTGATAAAAAAAAATTTACTTAAAAAAATGCACACACAGACAGAGGAAAGAATAGCATTGTTATAATAAAGTAACGCCACCATTCGATAGACAGAAATCGAGGATGCTTTGATTCACTTGGAGCGTCGAATTGTAGCGAACTGTCCCGTGGCTGATGTCTGGTTACATGTGTAAAATTGAATAACAGTGACATTTTTATAGCATAATTAACTGGTGATATTTTACTTATAAACTTTAATTATTCGTAATTGGCAAGTAATTGATATAAACATTACAAACTCTAAAACTATTTGCACGGGATTCATTAAAAGCACCTAAATATGTTGTCATGAACAATGTTTGTACAACGATTTAATTCATTAACTACGGCGAATCACATTTGATCATACAAATCTCTCAAATCACAGACAGCTAGTTAGGGGCTGTTGTTAAATTTTCTTAAACTCATTTAATTGTTTGTTTTTATCAAATTTCAAGTCATTATATGTACGGAATACTAACTTGCATACAAAATATTTATCTCCGTTTCACATTTTTAAGAGTTAAATGAAAACAACTTATCTACATGGAAAATTTTAATTAAAAAAAATCTACTGTAAAGTTTAATTTTACACAGTTAGTTTTGTAGTTAGAATCTTTTGTAGTATACACAAATTTGAATTCTACAAGCAATTCTAATTTGTCAAATACTGTGCGTTTTACAAGCTATTTATTACTTGATTCGATGAAGGAAAATATCGTTACATAACTCGCATACTTAAGAGCTCTCCATAATGTACTCAAAGATGTTTGTGTGAATGTCAGACTTCACACATCTTTGAGTACGCGCTTAGCCAACAAGCAGTACATGGTGGGAAAAGGCTCAGGCGCAGCAGTGGGAAAATATTTGACTGTTTTTACAGGGTTTTGCGAAAAATCTCTAAACAAAAGTCAAGGCAGTTAGTTACCATGTAGAGTATATATGTTACAATTCACAACACGACAGTCAATCAAGTTTATCCCTACTAAGATGTAACTGGTATTTCAACATCCATTTTCCATTTTTTAATCTAAAAACTAACAAACTGTTTAGTACTAACTTACTGGTTTTCTCTATTTATATGTGTACCAATTGTTGAGTACATGTGCTGAATACAAGTTATCATAAAAATTCAATAATTATTAAATATTACAGTATTCCCAAAATGTCAGATCTCTCGTTCAGATTTTGCTTTGATTTGCTGTCTAAATTACAGTTTAAATTGGTTTCCAGTCGGTGCCTCATAATAAATATAAATAATTATAGGTAGTAGAAACAGAAAACAAACATATGTTCGATTGCTATATGAATGAGACAGATAACTTATCTGTGAGTCAGGCAATTTGCGAGATCTACGTATTAGGTCAAACCGCCTTTCATACTCGTAGGCGCTTTAATCCAATAGTTTTCCTCTACTTCCGGCTTATATAACATCATATGACAATACACAATGTTTATAACACGTGTATCATTTTGTATTTCAGTTATCACGATACATTATATTTCAGATATGAATGTCATATATTTATTATATTAGCGTTGTTCTTGTAAAAACATATGCGCATTATATGAAACATATGACGTTAGGTAATTTAAGAGCCTTAGAAGCGAACCTGAAGTTTTTTGTCTGAATTTAGTCGGTTAGTATATCTAATAACAGATTTATTTAAGGGTTAATCTTAACGAAACTAATTAACCAACGTGAGAAGAATTATGTGAATGACAACAATTGCCAGAAATTAATCTTAGAATTGCAATAGAATTTATAATATTAAAACTGTAATCATGTTGAACAAATAAGGACATGAAGATATAATTCTCCACCTCAGTTATATTGGTTATTCAAAGATATGCGAAAACGAAGTAACAGACTGGATATCATATTACCACGGTATTCAGTCAAGGTTATTCAAAACTATGGTCAAACAAAAATATATATCATACTTGTTCATAGTTGTCCAAAACGGATCAATAAGCTGGTTGGCTTATATATATCATACTTGTTCATAGTTGTCCAAGACGGATCAATATGCTGGTTGGCTTATATATATCATACATGTTCATAGTTGTCCAAGACGGATCCATAAGCTGGTTGGCTTATATATATCATACATGTTCATAGTTGTCCAAGACGGATCAATAAGCTGGTTGGCTTATGACCTAGGTGTTCGTCATGCTTAAGGTCTTGGTTGAACGTGCTGGCATTCACACTACTCGGAGTGAAATATGTTAAAGTAACTTATTGAAGGACTTTTGTGTGACAGGAACCAAGGACAAAGCAACACCTATATACTAGAAATTGCAAACTTAAAATCATTCTACAACAATAACACTCTTTTCTAAATCATAATAACACCAATTCCTGTTAGATATTTTTACTGAATTATTGTTTGTAATCTAAGATGAAAATCTAAACTTAGGATCAAACACATTTCAATAGTATTTTGTACACCTACCCCCAAATAAACATAACTTTTTAATGACTTACGTTAGTTTCGGTGCACACTGTTGTCGGTTTCACATCATCAGTCCAACACGTCCACACAAGCCACCCAATGTACAAAAAACGTTCAAACACAATTCGACGCGTTTAAAAATAACTTTTTTCTAATACGTTTCAGTAGCACGTGTGTACCGCTGTGCGATTTGTATGACAATACGTTATAATGCGGCGTGATTTTTGCCCGGGGTCGGCAGGCGGCAGGTCGTCGTGTCGTGGGCCGAAGCCCGCGCAGCAGCATCTGTCAAGTAAGCCACGGTCGAGCCTCTCACCTCATGAATGGTACCGATCGACCGATATGAGCTCGGTACGTGCTCTCGTTGCTATGACTTTGACTACATCTAGAGATTGCGATATTATTGTGAGAAATGTGAATCAGGTCTCGCAATCTTGATGGTCGCCGAAAGGTTAATAATATGTATCAGCTAACACGAGCTACTTAACTCCTAGCTTATTTAAAGGTCACTTAAATAAGACTTCCAAATATTTTAATACCTTTTTTTTTATAGATATAATAATCAATCAGTGTCCAAGTATTGTAAGGTGAGTTGGTAGGGCGTAGTTCTGTTTGTTGAATGAGTTTGGCCTCCGGCACACTCCAGACATATCCAAATTCAAATACTCACCACTCATTGCTATAGGTACGTACACTATTTATTTAATTATTCACGTATATACATACGTACTTTTGCGAAGTGTCACATTAAGGATTTTAAAAATGTACGAAAGTACCGCATAATTATATCTTAAGATTTTTTTTTCCAGCAGACCTGCGACTAATATAAATGGCTATAATAAAATTATTTTAATTAGTCTATTCACTTCTTTAGCAATTTATTAAAATATATAGTTAATAAATAACATTTTATTAGCATTAATTATGCGCAAAGAATCTACAAAATAATTAAAGGAATTTAGTTTCATTTTAATTTGGAATTCACGAAATAATAATCTTAGCGTTAACTTAAAATCAGTAAATGCTCTAAAATTTCAATCGATATAGCCCGAATATATTCCTAACAGCGGTGGTAGCTTTGAATTTCAGTCTCCGTGCAGGCCTCAAGTTCGAATCCTACACGCATTTTGAATTTTTCAAAGTATGTGCGTGTTAGAAGTTTCTTATGCAGAAACCTGCATACTTTTATAAGAATAAAAATGTTCTCCAAAATATTATCTATAAATCTGGCAATCCACAATTGCTGATTGTTTTCTCATCCCATGATGCATTTGTAGCTTTTCTTTTACTGACCATTTACAAAATAAGAATAAACAATGTCACTCAAAGTTATGTTGGAAAATGTGCCGGGGCAAATCGGGTATGGGCAAATTGGGTACCCGTTTTATCCATGCCGGATTTGCTCAGAGGCACACTTTAATTTCACACAGTTATAACTTCAAATCAAAATAACAGGTTACAAATCACTTCACTGATAAGAAGCTACAAATGCAACAAGACATTATCACCAAACTAGCAAATGCATCCAGCGAACCAAAACCGACTAATCATAAATCAAAATTTTTATATTATTTTACAACAAAAAGCAAAAAAATCTTTGATTATTACTTACCTTGCAACGGCGTGTTCCGTGCCATACTTGGAGACTGCCTGTGATTGGATGGCTTCCGCGCCATCATCCTTCTATATACACACATTGAAAGTAATATGAAAGGCACGAAATTTAAAACGCTTACCCGTTTTAGGCTTATCTCCCTACGCATTATCGACACATCTCAATACATTATTCATCATCATTCATACTTTATTTCCAACCACTGTCAGACGACTGCTCATAAACTCTATAGGTGCCACTTGGCAGTTATCATTCTTCAAAAACTCTAAATGTTCAGTAAATAATTACTTGAATATTTTTCTTAATAGTAATTATTTTAAATATTTATGGTCATGATCACTATGTCATTGTATAATAATCCATCATGATTACGACCTAAAAAAATATATTTTAGAAAACAAAGATTTATTTTTTGATAAAAGATAAGATTATAAGGACTTCTATTAATAGATTATTAAATTATCAAGATGAGGTGATGCTAAACACATAAATAGTATACTGGATGTATGGGTTACTCTATAAGCACGTATAAATCTACTGCCATACGTTATAAATAAGTGAGCAATGACAGCGTATTGATTTTAAACTGGTCTTCCGCAAGGGCCCCGTGTTCGCCATCTGCGTGCACCTCTGTAATGTAATGTTTTAAAATTATGAGCGTAATAGGAATAATCATCACTTCCTGTATATATATAGGTATAGGTACTTAATATTCTCCATTATAATTTCGAATGACTATGAAGGCTGACAATCCGCAATAACGTTCTAAACAAAGTCCTTAAAATCCTCTCAATTTGAGAAAATACCTAAGACCAGCCACATAAAAATGTTTATGAATAGGTGAATAATTTTATGTTAATTAAAATAATGGGGGATATTTTTATTTTACTAACGGCTTGCTTCGACTTTGTTCGGATCGAACAATTATGCTAATTTATACATAATAGAAATTGTCAAGTAAGTGCTGTGGTTCCGAAGATTATAGTCCGCATATATGTATACAAACTTACAAAATTCGCACTTTCTCTTTATAATATTAGTATACATTAATGTTACGAAGCTTCTCGAAGGATAGCCGAGAAGAGAAAGTCGGCAGGCTTACGAAGTTTCTGGAAGGGTGGCTGACCCTTCCAGTGAGAACAATGAGGCAATAAAAGTGAAATCCAGATAGTAAGAAAAACTACCTGGGCACTTCAGGCCAATCCCGCCCTTATGCCTTAGGCAAAAGGGGCGAGATTGGCATACATTCCCGAATGGAGGTTGTTTACCTGACCCGCTATTGTTATGTCGATTTCCGGGAATTATTGTTGTTGTTGACTTCCACGAATGCCGTGGAAAGATCTGGAAGTCCGGAAATCGATATAAATAGCGGGCAGGGTCGGTCACGGGGCATTCGGTTTCCGGATACGAAGTGAAGAGTTCTCTCCCTACGAAGCGAATACTTGCGATCTACGAGTGCAACTGCAATTGTGAAGTGAAATAAAGTCTCTGCGGAATTAATTTGGCATTGTACGAGCCTACGGATCCTGACACGAAACATTAATATGGACTGGTTCAAGAGATTTTCATGATATATTAAGATGATATATTTATATGTTAAATTGACTGTCAGAACACTTGCTGATGATATTTCGTATGGAGGCTCAACACGTGTCATTAGGAGTATAAGTGCATGTTTCCTTTGTGGGAACAGGCAAGTGTTATCATATAACCAAAGGTATTTACCATCATACTTTGTGCTCACGGATTGTTACAACGTAGATTAATATAAATTAAAAAATCAAGCGATAACAAAATTATATTTTAAAATTAAGTTGCATTTTTCTAGGTCTATAAATAATTCCTTGTGTACATGTCATAACATAACAAGGTGCATATATTAAACTAGCTGTGCCCGCGAATTCGTCCGCGGGGAATTTAATAAAAAAGTTATTTAGTAGAAATAAAAGTAGCCTAAGTTACTCCTTATTACATCAGCTACCTGCCAGTGAAAGTCCCGTCAAAATCTTCCAGCCGTTTCAGAGATTAGCCAGAACAAACAGACAGACAGACAAACATTTAAAAAAATGTTATTTTGGTACATGTACCGTATATACATTCATATGCATGTAGTAAAAAGCGGTTATTTAAATATTACAAACAGACACTCCAATTTTATTTATCAGTATAGATTAGATGTATTATTATTATTATTATTATTATTATAAATGGTATATTATTTGAAATTTGTGCGTAATTGGTCACCACTTATTAAGTTTAAGGTAAAAAATACGTTATGGAAATCATGAAGCTCTAGAAATAAAGAAGTTCTTAATTTACTTCAGGTCGACCATCAAATATGGACTGCAAAAAAATTTAATTTTGTCTCTCCGCAGCCTAGCAGCATTTGTTTACGTTTGAGCTAATATTCAACGGGAGAATCTTCTCACTAAAGCAGTTAATTTATGGAGTTCCGTTAAGTTGTTTATATATTTAGACTGCTACAGAAACTTCAACCCATCAATGGCTCACTAAAGGGTACGAATCACCGATGCTAATTATCAAATTTTTGAAGTGTACTCCACTACCCTGGCCAACCAGAGAATTAGAAGTACTAACGATGCAGGAAAGTTTCTGACAGAGTCATCTAACGTAATCAGCCGGGATCCTCGGTTACACTGCGATTGGAGCGCCCAAATGTTTCCTTCTAGCGGTCGCAGAACTGCCATTGGTACATTCATCAACACTACCACCCATGATTGCCTCAATACTGAGCGAGGGTTGGTCCACAATGAGAATAATTGAGCCTTAGTCCGCCACGCTCTAAGTGCTGATTGCCAGACCTCACACACCTTTGAACATTAGAACATGTTCTCTTTTATACACACATACATAATTTGAAAAATTAGAGGCGCGTGCAGGATTCGTACTCGAGTCTCCCGTGCGAGCAAACGACATTCAAACCGCTAGGCTGCCCACCGCTTGTATTTCTGTGCCATTTTTAGTACAATAAGAGTTCAGTTAATCTATCTACAAAGTACATATTTTTTTAAATAAACAACATTTTTATAATCAATCAAAGAATGTTAATTAAGAATTACGAGTACAATACAATACAATATCTTATCTACAATATCTTTGAAAGTTAGATGTTTTCCGTGTATATAAAAAGAATGGTTAAAATTTCAAATCAACTGTCTTATCTATGCTACTATATAAATCTGTTGAGACTCTCTGTCTGGACATTCCAGTTTTTTGTAACATTTCATGACAAATATTCGTTTTACGATGAAAATTGTTGTCTTTCTGTATGTCCCCAGATGACTGGAGAACAGCTTGACCGATCTTAATAAAAATTGGTATGTAGTGAGATCACGTGATTGTGCAGCTGGTAAGCTACATAAAATATCTATAAACCTAATTATGTCCAATCAAGGCAAAAAACAAAATTTGCAATAATCACGTATGTATAATTATTGTCAAACCCGAACGAGGTGACTTGAATAGCTTGCCCGCGTCGGTGTTCCCGGCTACTTACGATGTGGGAGTCTTCAAAACGAGAGTGAATAGGCTATTTATAAGTTAGTGCGTTCACCATCTTAGACTTCATCACCACTTACCATCAGGTGGGGTTGTTGTCGAGCATTAACTTATGTAAAAAAAAAAAGTCGGAGGGGCGGCTATTTGTTTTTTTTTTCATTTTTACATATATGCAGCCTGCGGGTGAAGCATAAGCAGTGTGTATACCAGTACCCTGATCGTCGATACTGTCAGGATACTATGTGGGTTGCCGCGGTACTGCAGCGCATCAACTGTTTCCTTGTTCAGGCCATCATACGTGTCATCACCGATAGCCTCCCGAGCGAGTCACCAACCGATGGGATATGGCGACGATGGTCAAGACTGCGCGTTACCTATCAACCAGTGTGATTGCTTAGTAAAGTACCTACAAATTAGATTTAAGCTTTTTTTCTAACATTTATAGTATGGACTATGTGTGAATTAAAATTATTTTTGTTCTTTTAGTTTTCACAGATACGGGGTATCTAATTGAAATCGCTTCCAATATAGTTGTACAAAACGGACCATAGAATATAGTTGTACAAAACGCCAGATGTTTCGTGTTGTTCCCTCGGCGCACATTAAATTTAAATTATTTTAAGAGATATATTTATATTTCCATTATATTTACATCATTCCTAAGTACTTACAACTCTCTTAAATATAGTTCCATTATATTCTGTGCATTAACCCATGATCATTTGCTTTAGGGAAAAACGCAATAATTGTTTTTTTGATCAAGATACACAATGGAATACTATAAGGATTTACTAGGATTACTATTAGGAACTATTAGGATCGTTAGTATTTTCTAATTGTTAAAAATAAAACACCGATACAATTACATTGTCTATTTAATATAAAAAATAATTACTTATACTTATTGCATACAGATGTTATACATATGTCCTCCCTTCCGTCTGTGGATACTGTCACATCGGTATATGCATCTTGAACCGTCTAAACACTTGCCCAACGGTGGGACTTCAATATACTACGGAGTAATAAAGTCATTCATTACGTAAGTACATTACGACCTGTAATAGTAAAGGTCGGTAACTTTTATTCTGAACAGAAACGTTAGTACTATCTGGTTACCGTAATAGTACAAACTATTAGTTGATAAAATTGCAAGACAAGGAAATGACATTACAGTGTGAGGACCAACATATTATAAATATTGACGTGCAATGTATTTAATACTAATCGTTTCGCTTACAAATAATCCGAAAGTTTACGAACAGTAAATAGATAGGTACCCTTGCTGCATCAGGACTAAGGGGTTAGTACCCGGCTTGGATGAAATGCTGCTTTAGTAATGTAATCAGGGCAATATTTACAATTACAAAAACAGCATATTTTAAGTGTAATGATTTAGGAAACAACTCACAGTATTCCAATTCCCACGATCGTAATTTAAAAGTACTTATCCTCTTAAATTCTTCAAAATCGATTGACAATCCATTAAGTCATGTCAAAGATTCCAGCAGACAAAAAATCTAATAACATTTAATTGTATAACGCCTGAGGGCCTCTTAAGTAAATTGTAGAAAATAACTCTCACATTACAGACACAAACTATATTTTAAACTAGGATCGTTTTAATAATTTCCGACCTATGGAGGCAGTATAAGATAAAGCCATGGCGAGCTTGATTCGCGCCGCGAGTGACATTGCTCTATAGATCCCGGCGTTTTGTTGCTTACAATCACTTATTACACTTGAACGCAGTGAAGAAACAAAATAAAACTTACGGTTTACAAGTCAATGACTTAAAGAAATCTTAAACCAAAGTTTACAAGTAAATTATACTTAATCCTTTAACATGCAATTTTATATCTTGAATTTCACACTCATTATCATTATTATTCTTTACTATCGAATATATCTAAAAAAAATTATAAGATTATTTCGTCTTAAAAGAAAAATTCTGCAGTATTACAGTAAATGGGTAGCTAAGCACGTAAACAAACTCTTTCCACGAAAAGTTAAATTCACTCAGTTAACTTACAAATTTAAACGTAACTCTAACATGTCAGTAAGCGACTTAACATAATTAAAATCATACTCTAATGTATACTTTAATTTTTATAAAACGAAGTCGCTACAGACTCCACTAGAAAAATCCAAACCAGAACTTATCCTATCCTTAATCCATTGCAAAATCGCGTTCGCGGGACATGCGCGAGTCGTTTAAAACTATATTAACTTATTTATTAAAAGAACACAAAAAAGTTCCAAGTAAGCATATTGACATGTTGAATAGACACCTTTGAAGTCTCCTTCAGTCTTAATAATTGGAAGTTACGATTCTACTGGGTAATACCTAAATAATTTGTACGTGAGAAGATTGTTCGCAGACTATTTTATAGGGGGGGAGGGGGTATATAAGCGAAACTATCGAGAAACTCACTCGCCTTGGAAACTAAGTTTCTCCGGTGTAGTGACGTCACTTCGTCTAGTCCATGGTTTTTCAGGACCGTGGACTTTGCCAGCCGGCAGTCACACATCTGGGGGCGAAGCCCTAATAATGCTGATGCGGTAGAAGGTCCCACGCCGCAAACCTAGCGGTCCGGCGCAGGGCGATGCCTAAAGTTGTGCATCGGCCTGATTCTGCCACAAGTTGGACGGTAGGGTGTCGTAGTGTGAAGGCACCGTCACCAGTGCGTCGGCAGAGCTTCTGTTGATCGAGCAGTTCTGCAAGCAAATAATTTCACGTGTAAATACAAATATGTTATACACAAATACAGTACCGATTGGCGTGTCGGCCAGACACGGAGAAGGGTTTGGAGGGGTCCATGACCTATAAAATTTGACAATTTATGAAAATTAAGCAAATGCTGCCCAAATACTTTCTCCTGACTCTTATTGTTCGATGAAATCTTATAGCCTTCACTTATTTTTAATTTATTCAATGACCTCTCTCCCATATTGTTCGGGTGCGACTGCACCTTATTTCGGCTATCGTCGTGTGGGTGAATACGGAATATTATCAAAAGACAATAAAGGAAATCAAAAACATACAATATTATAACATATTTATAACTAGGCCTGTTTTCCGTTGGTAAATACTTTTAAACATCCATACTAGTGTTTTTTAAGTTAATACTTGGCTATACTTTTACTTGAGGTTAGCGATATAGCCTTAGAATTTAATATAAGTACATTAACTTAAAGAAAGCCTATTCACTCTAGCCGGTAATGAGGAGGGCACACCGACGCAGGTAGACTATTCCTGATTTAAAATTCAATTGTATTTAATTTTATAAAATCTTTGTGATCCTGCTACGTGATTCGAGAGTTGTTGATCGCAGCGTGTAAAAATTTAAATTTTGCAACAGATTTTATATTATTGGGTTTTCATGCTAGATTCTTAATTTTATCATCGATTAATTATTATTTAAAATTAATGTTAATAAGCACTATTATGATTAGATACTATTATTAATTTTAACAATATCAACCACACTAATTACACAAAGTTAGGTAACGAAATATTGGCTAAGAATTTTTATCACCAACACAAGTTTCTTACCTAAATACGAGTATATTGTTCACATTCATTTCGAAACCTTTATACTCCTGTATTTGCTCATCAATGCAAATATATTTGAACAGCTGGTTGACAAGACATTGTTATCGGCTTACATATGCGAACGGTAAATTCACTCACGCGCATACACACACACACACGCGCGCGCGCATACACACAGGGAACTATTCCACATATTTTTTTTCGCTTCCTTATATAAGAATGTATTTTTAATAGACTATTTGTTTCATCAAACAGGATCATTTATAGTTATTGTACTATGTTTCAGGGTCTATTTTTAAACAACAAATGTCTTAAAAAGTTAATAGAATTCATTATACTCATAAGTATATACATAGCATTTATTCGGGTAACTGGTTCACCATATTTAACATTTAATTATTTATGTCAGAGTTATTTCGTTTTGTTTGATTCGTAAACTGTGCAGTTCATTTAGTGGTGAGTGATCTTATCGTCGATCAGAGGGCCCTGGGTTTGATTTCCGGCCGGGGAAGACAATTAAGTGACAGATATTATTGTATCCTAGATGTTTACGATGCAAAGTTCTGAATTTCCAAGCCTCTGGGAATCATAGAGAAAAGATACGCGTGTGTGTATTAGTTATTACAAACTAATCTTTATAATCTTTTATTCTCAATTTAATTTATTATTCTTAATTTAAATTTTAAATTTTTATTATTCGAATACGTCAGTAACACTCATAAATATAACATGCGATAATATAAACGGCAGGCTGTACACGGCGGGGAGTGGCTCACCTTGGGCTGCTTGCGGTGCGTGTCGACACACTCCACCGGCAACTTGATCATTTCCACTTTGTACTTGTACCCGTACGATGTCAGCTTCACGATGGTGTGCAGCGGCACGTTCATGTACGGCAGCTCGTCTGGTAACAGAACGAAACAAATGCTCAATATACACTTTATTGTGTACTCTACAAGAAAACCGATAAAAATTATTACATATGATGATTTTGTTAATATAATATTAGAAGGAGTAAATAAAATGTTAAAAAAAAAAGACTAAAATTACTGTATTGACATCGACTCGTCTATAAAAATATGAAAGTGTGATTGATTATAAAGACAGTGCAAAATTTTGTGAGTTTGTGTAGGTGCGGAAAGTTATCTCCCGAACCACGGCGCCTGTTTGAAAATTGCGGTGCGGCACCTATTTGAAACTTTTTCTAACGGACATCAGATATGTATTATGAAATCATGATATGCATAAAATTAATTTTTAAACCGACATGAAAACGAGAAGGGCTACCGGTTTCATATAATTCAAACGTATGTGTAAAATAAACTGAATTTAAAGATTAATCTGACAAAAGAATTCAATAACACATTCATCGCAACTCGCAACCTATAACTCTTCGGGTCACATCTCATAACGTGCGGATAGTCAGACTTCACAAGCCTTCGAGAACATTAAAGAGAAACCTTAAGTAAGCCGGTTTCCTTCACTGAAGACAATATGTATATAACTTTAAAAGGTTAAGGACGCGTGTTGGATTCGCCCTCGGGTCTCCTATACGGGAGAATGACGTCCGCCATTCACATCAGTGTACATAAGTATAAGAAAATGCTCGCCGAGACAAACGTAACATTCGTAAAGGTTTACTAAACAACTCCACATGCTAATGTACCTAAATCGCCTACAAAACAAACTTGTAATATTGCATATTGATCCTTGAATAACCTAGCCGAGTACTGAAAAAATATTTTTGAGAATGATACTTTTACGGGTGTGAAGTGAAATATCCTCGCGAAGGAAGTATAGCCTTCTAGCTTAGATCTGTTCTGAACATCATCAGGTCAATTAAAGTGCAAAGTTATCGACACAAATAGTTGTACTGTGTATATAAGGTGATACTGACATTACAATCCAAAGGATATAAATAAATGTCACACATAAAGCTAGCTACACACTGATACCTCGCACTGTGTGTGTTGTAAGTAGTTTGAGCGGACAACATTTCAAACAGAGAATCTTAGAGCAAACATACTTTTTATTTAATTATTTTTATCGTATCTTTTATTAGAATTCTAAAAATAAATAAATAAATCTTAATGTAGAATTATAGAGTATTTTACGTTAACTTTGTTAGGGTATATGTATTAAATACTAATTTTGAAATAGTCAAACGTATCGAATGAGTTTATTGACAACACTTAGATTCTCTAGTATAACCTTTTGATTTTTGTACGGTACTTTTTTAAAAAGATACAAGATTTAAGACATAAATTCATATTTAATTTCGATCCTAAAAAAGTGATTGGTATAACATTGATACCTCAAGTTAATCTAGAAATGCCTTTGCACATCAAATTCAATTCCTTCATCAAATCATCATCATCAATCATCAAATTTAATTAAGTAGATTTTAATAGTTATAACTCAACTTAATAAGTGATCTCCAACTGTATCCGGATTGATCCAGTTGTGCCAGTTTGACTTTGATTTTAGGTAGGCACTAATATTATTATGAACTGCGAACGATCTTGTATGATTCCGACACAACACGATAAGCCATTTTGTTATACTTACCTAATACTCTAAAAATACATAACGGACAAATAGATGGCTTAATATAATAAGTCCTTCTGTGTGTTTCGTTATTATAGACCCCAAATAACGAATGCAATGGTTTACAAGAACGTGTATGCTTGAAGAAAGTTTTAGCAGACCTGTTTGGTAATTCTCGAATCTCACTATTGGGAATCGTTGTTCCACAATATAATTGTTTGTTTCAGGTCTTATGTGGGAGTCTTCAAGAGGAGAGTGAATATGCTATTTATAAGTCAGTGCGTTCACCATCTTAAACTTCATCACCACTTACCATCAGATGGGATTGTTGTCGAGCATTAACTTATTGTATGTAAAAAAAGGTAAATTGATTGTTAGTAATACGAGTAGTCGTCCGGTGGTCAAAATTCGAACGGTCATTATTTTCTAAGTTTGAACGTTATGGAGGTTCTTTCGACAAAGAGTATATATATATATATAAAATACTTCAGCTGTCTTTTAATCATCTGCGAGTGTGTACAACTAAGTAATTATGCATTAAATTTTGTAAAAATACGAACGATACGAAAAATAAGATACTGCTTGACAATACGCTTTTTTTACATCACCTTGGGCTTATTTTAACTATTCAGGCCAGGTTTCGTCAAAGCTACACAGTGAGTTTGGCCTATCTTTTGCATATAAAAAATTAAAACAAAAAGAGACGGGTACATGTAACGTACTTTTTTATATTTTATATTGAAACAAAATTTAGCAGTCAAAAATAGTTTCAATATGAATTTAACGATTTAAAACTATGAAAACGACGGCTTTTGTTAAAACTTTCATCAACTGGTAAATGCCCTTGACTGTTATATTGGAACATATAAAATCTCACACCATCGAAAGATCGAACACTTTTCGCTGCGAAATACAATGGAACATGTGCAAAAATTGGCAACCTCAGTAAAATCTCAATTTTAACTAAAATAAATAAAAATCAGTTGACAAACAAAAGGAAAAAAGTTACTGAACCGTTTTGTCTTTGTCTATTTATACCTAACTCTATGATTTATACACAGAGAACGTTCCATTTTCAAAAACTGTTTTTTCCATTTTTAGTGATGACATTGAAGCTCGCCAATAGTTACCAAACAAAGAAAACAGTTGAAAAAAAGGGTCCAAAGGTTTTGCTTCACGTATTAATAATAGAGATTAAAAAAAAACGGTACTTGCTTGTTATATTGGTTTTACCGCGAAATCGTACGTCTTGACCTGTGATCTCCAAGAATCACTACGTAGCTTCTATCGTATAATTGGCTAGAAATGTGTCGTTATCTATATGTTGCAAGACATTAATTAATCGTGCGCGCGCGCGTGTGTGCGTGCGTGCGTCTATGTGCGTGTAAGGGTATAATAATTCTCTCATTTTTATTTTTTGCTCTTGAAACGGCAATCTAAAGAGTTTATACTGAGGTCTACAATAGATATAAAAAGTAAAGATTACGATGATTGATGGATCACCCTTTTCCGTATTAAAAAATCGATACTTAAAACATTTTTAAAGTAATGCCTCTGATTCAACATCACTTCATACATCATCATTAACGTCATTCAAGTCTTTCAGTAAATGGAAATCCCAAGCTATCAACGTCAAAGCAGAGAGAATCAACATCTTTTGTGCTAATAAATATTAATAATTTATATATAGTCACGTCTTACTTTGACGCCTGTCATCTTAATAATGCGCTAGCGCGCCTTGTGGGGTTAGTCCTTGCTGTTGTTTCGTGGAAAACCAGCGGTGTGAAAAAGGTCTGGCTTCGAACAAGCCGTTACTGAGCGCTCGACTTTACTGTGGTGGGGATAGCAGACTCTAGTAATACCTAGTCTACGAACAAATTAACCGACAATGCAAGAGGACTCACCGAGCTTCGCGTCGAGGAAGTACCCGAGCATGCAGCGCAGCACGGCCTGGTGGCCGACGACCACGACGTTATGCTCGTCCTCCAGCGCGGAGAGTACGGGTCGCAGCCGCGTCATGATGTCGATGTACGACTCGCCCCAGGGGTACCGGTAGCGCAGCTTGTCCTGGTCGCGCCACGCGAACTCCTGCGGGAACCGCTCTTGCATCTCCTCGTACGTCAGACCCTCGCAGATTCCCTGGGGACAGCAAAAATATTCTTTAGGATATTTAATTATATAATACAAGAAGCTTGTGTTCCTAATTTAATTTCTTTAATTTTTTTTTCATTCCTAAATTGTAATAAGGAATCGGATAACTTTTATTACTAACACTTATCAAGTCTCTCATACTTATAGATTCTGTTGTCGTTCTGTATCAATTATCTATCACATGAAGATGCACTCCATATGAGAATCAAATCCAGTACTATTCACTCAGTAGGATCACTGCTAAATAGACTAGCGGCGGATTATTTTAAATTGATTTGTTATTTTAATTTGTTTACTTACAGGTCATAAATATAGTAGGTACTCAGTTACACATTTAATTATTTATTGGATCACCAATATAAGATACAGTGTTTGAATCTAGAAATATTGTGGCGCATTGATGCCTCTTAACAGTTCTTACAATTACAGGTGAGCACATCATGCTCAAGGATACAGTTTAAAATTTGAAATTATAATTACACAACTATTTAAAACTTTCAATAAAACAAGTAAAATTGAATCAATTGAACTAAAATTAAAATCAAAACTAAAATAATAATAGTAATTTTAAATGTCATTAAAAATTCGAATATATAAAATTCAATTATAATCATAAGCTGTAATGTACAATTACAATAATAATTTTTGAATTCGGTAATTAATCGTTACAAGGATGATAAGTCAATTTTTTTAAGTTTTGTCACAAAGTTAAGTACGGTGTCAAAATGAATGTCAAGATTCGGGTCTCTTTTTGACACAGTCGAGATATACGAACAAAGGTAAAGAACGACCAAGATGTCTACATATTGTGGTATAAAATAATTTTCACCGTTTCCTCGGTACCTCGCGGTAACACGGTATTGAAATCTACCCAACAGGAACGGACAGCCTATGCCACTATGATATAAAATATGAATTCTGAGAGAGCATTAACTTTTGATAACGTTACATTGTAAGCTTAGCGTAGATTTATCATGACAAAATAATTAGTGGGCCCGAATTACCTGACAATATGGAAACAATAAATATTTCATGTTCATTACATAATATATTAACAGGGCGACTAAGTTATCAAGGCGTTGTCAGTAATCATATGTTATGCAACAAATGATTCAAGTTTGATTGTTATTCAATAATACCTTTGAGTTAAACGAATTTCATTTGGTGCCGATATTTGATAACTTACACGTGTTGCTGTACACGATCACTTAAAAATAGAGGCAATAAAGCCATTGTATGCGGTCACGTCACATTAACATGACGGAATCGCCAGGTCTTACTTATTCTTTAAATCTATAATTAAATTTACTTTCACATTTAAATATTATCGAGCAAGTCAAAGCGGCTAAGTCAAGCCAAACGAATACAGTTTTAAAATGTAACCAGCATTTAATTTAACAATATAAAAAATCTCAATTATTACTTTTTAGGTGTTGTTTTTCTTTGTTCAGTTTTTCTTTGGACCATGACAAAATTGTAAGGCGACGGAATTTGTGCAATAAACTAATGTGTTTCTAATTCAAAAAACTAGAAAAGAATTTTTATTAATAATTTAAGAGCATTAGAAAATTTACAATGATTTCGAGAGGGGGTGCTATTTGTAAACGTTAGGCGTAAATTTTCTGAAACTAAGCGACGCTCCTCGTCAATAATTTTTATCAGTAATATTAAAAGCTATATTGAAATAGGCGTTTTGGGAAATTATTCGTTGAATACCGTAATAATATTACATTTTTAACAATCATGTATATAATTAATAGCCCAACCCCAACGAAGTCGGACGGGGCCACTAGTTTGTGATATAGAAATATTGATGACACAGCTAAATTATTATTTCTTAATATGTAACATTGATGTAGGTCACGTTAATGACCATTAGTTGGAAGATTTACGCTCGCCATCTGCCAAATATAACAGTAAGTTATTTATAGCTGTTCATTAGGGAATCTAGTATTTATCTATCTATATCTATTCTGTGCATAGTAGATATAGGTAGGTCACAGATACAAGAGGGCCTAGTGTGTCTATTATCGTAGAATTGTAGGGATTTTTAATCTTTATAAAAAATTTGACAGATATTATTATATTGAAACTAAAATTATTGTAAAATAATGTGCAATATTTATTTATGTTAATAAAGAAATGAGGGACAATAACATATAAGTCTAGTTTCAACAAACATGTTTAGTGAACAAATTATCGGTGTACGCCAGAGGGGAACAACGAGAGAATTACCGGACAATGGTCCCACTGGCAAATTACGTAACTTTTCCTATGCGGGCAAGTGGTTGATAAAAAGTGGCGGATATACGACCGAGATAGTAAATTATTTTGTTACCGAAGACAAATCTATAAGTACAAAATACATAGGATGACATAAGTCAAAACTCGATGGCATATGTCACAAAAAAAATTTGCATGCATTGCCTATGGCCATATGTTTATCTATGAAATTAAATTCGTATTGCTGCAAGTAGATCGGATTACAAACGTTAACATGCAATGGCCTCAGAGAGAACCTTCCTAGAGAATTACTGAAAAGTAGGGCATAAAGTCTTTTCAGTGTTATTCAATTGGGTGTCTTGGTAAGTCTATTATTAGCTTTCCATAGAATAACTAAAAATAATCAACCAAGGTCCGGCTAGAGCAGAGTTCTTTTGTCTGATCTGTGAAAATATCAATATTAACTATATGAAATATATTTATTGACATCATTATAAGCTAATATATATCTTCTTACATTGCATGAAACTAACAGTCACGTGTATTCGTCTGCATGGTAATTTTGTGAGCGCGAAGATGAATATTCGTCCAAATACTGCTGTAAAACCGCTGTAACGTAATGTCAATCCACAAGCGGCCCACGGCATCGGCAGAGCGTTCATAGTTAGTAATGGGAACACGCGTAGAAAGTTCCTAGAACATCGGAAAAGCGATCGGGGAAAACCAGATTTTCCTACGCAAATAAATGATTCATACTGTCTATTCCTGTTTATCTAATCTAAGGTTGTCGGTACTAAACGGACACGCGGAATCATTCAGCGTACCTTTATTAATGGAATCGGACAAGCTTCATATGGCATTTATACATTCCATTCTACGGTACACCGAAATACTGTGTTTAAAGAATTAGCCGTCCTATTAAAGAACAGCTCCAGCAAACATCACATCACAATTGAATGATGCTAAAGGGTGAATGATCTTTGCCATCTCAATAACAAGATAAATTATAAAAAGATATTAAAAACAGATATCATAATAGCATTTCGTTAACATAACACTGCGCAGTATGGGCTAAATTATGGCGTGACTTGCGGTGTATTATTTGTGCTTAAAGATCATTTGACTGATTATTACATTTACTTTTAACGCGTTCGCAGTAGAGAGAGAGATAGAATTGTGCCAGTGTAACGATCTTGTTTACTCATACGTTTGAATTGGAACGTGGAATTCACTTTACTCATAATCTATGTACTAAAAGGCAAACGCAAAACGGTTTACTACCTTTTTCTATTTCTGTTGGTCGACTTCTGGTGCTATTACTACAAAATATTTTGAAAACAGATTTTTATTTCATTACTAGCAAATGCCCTCGCTTCGCTTCGCTTCGGAAAAACTACCTTACGTTTAAAGATAACATCTGCAATTTTGTCTTTGTGTGAATTAGAAATATATATATTAATTCATAACTTTATTATTTATGGACGGATTGCAATTAAATAAACTTTAAGTATTAAGTGATGCTTACTGCAATACATTAGTGAAAACCAGAACAAAATCGGTTAAGCCGTTTCTGAGATTAGCGGGAACAAACGCACAGACAAACAAACAAAAATTCTAACAACTATTGTTTTAGGTTCTATTCCGTTAATAAAGGCCCTTAATAATATTTGTACATCGTTCATTTATAGAAATCGATCCGTTAGAATTTTATTATTAGTATAGATTATAGTCGAATTTGGAACACGAGGCGAATATTGGTAGAAGAATAGCTACTAATGCATAACATAAGTAGTACCGATATTGCTAGCGTGAGAACTAGGGAATTTTCAGAGTGTGCGATCTTGCGTATCAGCAGGTTTTTATAGCTTGATATGTTGATGTGTTCAACAACATTGCTTGTTCAGTATCAGCTTTGCAGTTTGTTAGCGGAGAAGGAATTTGAAGGCCATTCAGTCATTCACTATTGCCATAGACAACATAATAGGCGTTACTGATGCATTACCGCAGCGAATCGAAAATCAATCGGTACATTTAAAAAATATATCCTGTGACTCCGATATTGTTTCGACCAAAAGCGCGTCAGTGTACTGTGCATAGTTTAAGGATTACATAATCTAACAGGGTATTGTATTTTGGGGTCTGGTTTAAGATGAATTAAAATATAACAAATTAAAGAACTCTGCGATGATACAGTAACATTTTCACAGTCTCTCTTTAAAAACACTGGTTCAGTGTTAAGAGGTTTTTTAGTCTAAGTACTGATTACGACGCAGTTAACTTGACTCAATCTAAATATTTATCACGTTACTTAAGAGGTATGAGCAATTTGTCGAAGACACTAGTTAACATAACGTACTCACAGCGTCAAGTTCGTTCAACGCACGCACGGCTCGCTTGGGCGCCACGATCTCAGCGGCGGTCTGCTTGGTGCGTCGCAGCTCCGAGGTCCAGACGGCGAGCGGCTCGCACGCGGCCACCGCGTTCATGTGCTCGGCAAGCGCGTGCGCGTACAGCTGCCCGCGCGCAGACAACGCCGCGTCACCGCCGATACGGCCCACCACGTTGTACTCGCTCTCGCCGTGCTGCCGACCGACGTACACAGGATAAAGGATCGAACTCGTTCGGGTTGAAATGAGCAGTCAAACTGCGTTGCCAAGTAAATATACGCGGAGGAGCGTTGGGCATTTGACATCGAGTATCAAGCAAACGGTCCGACCGCCGCCGCTTGTATAACGCGCGGTAACTTCATAATCAATGAACACGGGTGTGGGGCTGCCGCGCTTACCGGACGGTGGCCGCAATAGTTTATGTATAGTTTAATCACATGACTCATTAGTCTGATATTTGAGAATCACCATGCTGCATCCACATTATAAATATCTAGAGACTGAAATACAAATCTTTTTTTTTTATCAACTATAAAAAAGGCTGTTAAAACGGCTACCTAAAGATAGTTTATATTGAAGTCATATCTTTGATAAAGTTAAGATTACTATGATTGATAGATGATCCACTTCCGTAACAGAAAATGTGATATACTTAAAATCTTTTCATTTTAGGGCCTGTCATTGAACATCACTTCATGCATTCTCGCAGTAGATAGTAATACCAACCTATTTAAATGAAAATAGGGAGTATCAACATCAACATGTTTGTGTAAAAGTATTGTAAAAAAACGTAATAGTTGATAGTATCAGGCGTTACTTTGCGGAAATTCATTGTTATTAAATTAGTATTGATTTACTTTGCAACGATTACAATACAATTACTGAGGATTTGTTAAAAATAAATACCACCAAAATACGTCAAAGTCGGTTTTACCGGTGATTCATACTATCAAGAACAGATAAGATAACCAGTCGGCGAATTGGTTATAAAAGGCCCGCGTTCAGTAGCAGTTGCGGTCAACACTCGTAGAGTCTACTACCCTGATGATGCTCTTTTTCGAAGCGAAACACGTGTTGGTGACGGTATGTGTGTTGGTATATACTTTTATTTATCATAATTGCATGTTTTCCTTTGTGGGAGGGAGGGAGGTTTCATGCATGTATAGAAGTATATACCATCTTACATTGTGCTTGCGGCTTGTTGCAAAGTAAATTGATACTAATTTAAAAAATCGTAATAGTATCTCGACATTCTTATATATTAGTTATTTTTACATCTCATACTTATTAAATCAAACATTACTATTGGTTAACAACTTATTATACATGAGCATTACCACAACTGTTCACTGTTTCACATGACTAGTTATACTGCGGAACAGGATTTGAGATCAACGATTTATAAATGAAAGCGTTCGATGTTGGTCTCAAGGGGTGATTTTCTGACAGTGAATAGATTTACGATAAACACAAAAGAGAACTGGTTCTGTTTTTTTAGTTCTGTTTGTTGTACTTTAATATCAATAAATAAATTCGCCAAAAAAGTACTGTCTTCAAATATTTTAAAGGAATATGAGTTACAAGACAAACATCAAGGTATTCTACTAGAAAACTTAATCAAAACGAAACGGCTGTGTCAAAATCTGGCAATGAAATTACTCTAGATTGCTTGAATTATATTGCTGGTTAAATAAATTCTGTCAATGAAGGGGGATTCAAAAGAATATTAAAATCTAATTTAACAAGTGAATAATGTGAAGTGAGATATAAATAAAACTACCTCCCGCGTGTATTTACAATACGTGAAATAAAAAAATCCAGCACGTTCAACTAATCGGTAAGCCCATTAACTTTCAACGTATTCAGGATAAATTGGATTACATCTACATTATATTGTTACGTAATATAGAAAAGTGGAAATCTGAGAAAGCATTTGCCTTGCTTGTAATATTCCTAATTAAGTACTGACGACGTGAAACCAAGCAAATTCAAACGAGACGTGATTGATGTGTGAAGGTGTGGTTCTCTTCTTTGTTCATTAACAATTTACATATCGAACTGTGTTCCATACATACTTACGAACATATGAGATTTCAAGGGCCTCCTCGCAATAGTCACAACACAGAAATAGATTTAGTTTTTTAATAATGCTTCGACTACTCGATTTGTTTTGAAACAACAACAATTTTCTTTCTTCTTCACTTCAACAACAACTTCTTTAAGTACCGTCTGGTGTTCTAGTACAGCGATTAAAATGACCAAAGTAGTTCGTTTGGAAGTCCATAAAATCGCAACAAATGAAGCACGCACAATACCTCTTATTATACTTCTTATTTTATATTTACTTCGTTATCTTATTTATACTTCGCTCCCAGTCTCGACACATTGAATACATACATAAGGGAGTCTGTTCAATTTTCATGTTTACCTACAGTTGACTTGTTCGTAGAATACAAACTTGTTTGTTTGTATATGAATATCACGTCTACATTTACGCATATGCCGCGTACATTTGCAAGTTAATTGGACTGGACCTTGTTATCTAGCCATTCTAGGCAACACAATTATGTCAATTAGTATGAGCTCACAGTGACGTATAATGCGGAAATTTACTCACCCGTGTGAAGTACAATGTCTGTGGCAGACCCCTCATTCCGGATAAGTAGCCCAGGATCCCGGATTCCTTCTGCCCGGCAACTTTGTGCGCCGTGACCGTTTCACCCAAATTCTCAACGCGTACGAAACTTATGGTCTCCAACGAGCCGTCAACGGGCTCGTATTGTCGCATATAGTGTTCCAGTTTCTTCCTCAGATCGTCGATCGCCTCCTCCTCGCTCATGGTCTTGTAGTCGGCGGAGTAGTGCAGGATTTCAATGATATGTCTCTCGAGTATCTCCTGATCCTCGCAGACGCATTCAATGAAGAGGATACGGAAGCCCATGTCGGAGAGGCAGTATTCGTTCAGCTCTCGACGTTGCTCCCGGGTTATATTTGTACCATCGAATATCTGTAAGATTATACTGTTTTAAACCAGCATATCTAGCTGTTTTACAGAGTCAAATCTTTTGAAAATCAATATTATTTTAACGCTCCCTATGTAACTATTAATCTTTTTAAGTTCGCTGCTCGACATAGGCTTCCATTAATTGCCGCAACTCAGACTAGTCTGGGGCCCACTGAATCTAAAACCTTCCATTTACTAGTGCCATTGTTTACTACTAAGCAACATTACGTATACACAAAAATATAAATAGTTATTGCACTGACAAAATGTTGATACTTATACATATGCGATATAGTAATAAATAATTCGAAATAACACATTTCAAATACATAATATGTTACGATAGTCGTACTATGTAACTGAATACATAAGTAATTTTATATCGTTCGTTGCAACGCTCAACACTGTAACATGTAATTCAAATGTCGATGAATCTATTTGTCTCATTGTTTCTATAACAACATCATGTTTACATAACGACTCACTTTGATATTACCTTAAATGTTTAATTAAATTAAATAATTGGATGGGAATCAAATAATCGTATATTTGAAATGTAAGTTAAAATATGTAAATAAGTAACCTCTCACACGATAGGGACATATACACGTAGGATACACAGGCTTTTACGCGAACCACAGATTATAAAGGTGATGTGATTTATTTACACACATCTACATTAGAATTCCTTAGGTTAAAGAGGCATGGACATACATGAATCAGACGTCACACTCACCCACAACCCTAGAACAAACTTTGATCCGTCACATAAATATCTGTTGGCTCTCAATCGAATCTATTACCCGGTTTATAGAAAAGTATATCACGTTAGGTGTGTTTGCCCGCAGCGGGCACCTTGTGGGAGCATTTTCATATAAAATCGCAGACAAAAGAGCCATCGCAATATTTCTAGAGGACCAGGAGAATCAACGAGGTGAAGTTGACTCAACGATGCACGACGTAATTGTCTTACTTACGATAAAAGCAATAACTAGGTTCCGAGCTACTGTTGAGGAAAACGTAGTTAAAAAATACTTTTTTATCTTCTTTGCATCTTAATATTATAGTTATATATAGTATAAACCAGACTCGTAATAGATACGAAAGACAAATTTTGGTGTTCTACAGAAATAACAGATAGTTTTGCTAATTAATTTATGAGCTTATAGGCCAAGATTAGAGACCTATTTTTACATTATTGGACTTTTTGTAAAGACAGCTGCATTTACATCCCAATCCATCGATTACATAAAGATATACAAAAGTGACTCACAGCGACACTGTTCCCGTCCTTCAGCCAGAGAACAGCGTCTTGCACGGCCTCACGGGCGCTCTGCCGGCGGATAGCGGAGCCCTGCTGGTTATCCGCGCGGAAAATGTCGTGGCTGCCATACAACGCCATGTGCCGGCGACGGTACTCGCTGCAGTCGAACACTGCAGACAACACCCTGAGTTAACTACACCATGAGATCTGGTTTCCATGTCTGTATTAGCGGATTCACTGAAAACCAGCGCCACGGTTAACCCTAAGGCATTATGCCGTGTAATAGGAAGTTAAGGAGATAGGGTATTGTTTTTTTTAATTTTTAAGTCAGGAGAGATTTGACATAATATTGTCATATATATCTACCTAAAATTATCCCCTATGTTAAACATGTCTTTAACCAGTTTTATGTATAGTTTTGTGTCATAACATGAATAATAAATATTTGCTTTGATCTTTTCTCATTCTATGTAGTTCTTTTGATAACAAACGGGTTTCTTTCATAGTCCTTGTTATAGTCTCGTGTTGTTTTCAACATAATATGAATTTTAAACAAAAACAACTTATTGCCAACTGCCGATATTTGAATTTATCACCTCAGTGCATTTTAATTTAATTGACACTGGCTTATGAGATAGGTAAATAAACATGTTATGCTTGCTTAGTTTCATATTGAAATATAAATATGTATTTGTTATCACCAGCAACACTAGTCGTAGATCAGAGTGTGACAACGCCGTTGAGCTTCGGATAACTGCATTAACAATTTTGACTCCACTGCGTTCGATCCGCTTAGAACCGGTCTGAGTCGAGCGAAGCTGGACAGAACTGACTATTAGCAGTTATAAGTAGAATTAAAAATCGCTTTTGATGATAGAAACAACGTCAAAGTAATTACCTACTTCTACTAATAACAAAACCATTACATAAGCACAAAAGATTGCATGGCAATCGCAGGAAAAATTGTTGAGCATACAAACACAAAAAATGTCATTATCATTATATTTAGAAGCGAAACAATTGCCCAGTTTGCAGATAAAATCAACATAATATCTGGGACAGAGCTAAGTTATCCCACATTAAGACGACCGCGAGATAACAGATGATGCCTTCATCCACGTCAAGGCACGTACGATGAAGTGATAGTGTCTGGTATTCGGTATCTCGTTGCTGTTGCTAGACGATCATTATTAATGGTTGTGTTGTCCCAAAGGGTCATTTTATTTTCCCCTGACACTTTTCTAATAAACTACTCATAACAGGATAAAGGCAACCTGGTAAGATGCACTATAAGTAAGATAAGCATTACTATTGGTTCATATTGACAATAATTTGTAAATATGTTATGGGTCATTCACCTATCAGTGATGTTTGTAGCGACAGATGAACTTGAAAATTGAAACGTGTTGTTTACTTTTAACCAGTGTTTCTTGAACTCCTAGTGGGAGCAGTTCATAACGCTTTTTAAATGGCATAATGCGAAGAGTACGTAAATACAACCACTAGGGTTGTTACCTTAACTCAGAAGATTTACAGCCTGTTGGTTTGATAGTGGGATGTTCGCGATGAGCCCTTCAGTCTTTGGAACTAATACCAAGAGACAGGTTACGTTACCAGACGTTGTGGCTCAGGAAGAGTACGGGATATTATAGCCCAAGAAGAGAATTACATGCGTTTAACTGCACGATGAGAGCAATTCCGCTGAACGGGCAAACAAATCTTTATGAAGACCAACAATACTCAAGGGGATGTGTGGCATTAAATTATAGCACATCGCACAAATCGATTATGGTTTCGAATGGCGATATACGCATTACATTGTGGAGTTCCACAATCTGATTTCATCTGATCAGATCCAGAGAAATCAAGAAAAACGGGATTCAGATTACTGCATTAATGAAACAAATCGTTTTGGTGGACACAGTGTTACAGTCTGGGGCGATATAACTCTACGACGCAAAACTGTGCTCGTAATTTTTATCGAGATTACTGTATCAGCCCAAAGATACGTAGAGAATGTGGTACAAATCCACGTTATTCACCAGTACCAGGGTTCATACTGATTCAGAATAATGGTCGACGACACGCGCGATTAAGAATGCCCATATTAGCTGTAGAATTAAGTTACAATGGTCAGCTAGGAATCCAGAATCACATCGAACATTTGCTTTTGTTAGTAAAAGAGAAGTGTAAGAAAGAGTGCTTTCGCATCTCTGGAAAAGTGGCGGTGACCTTGAAACGTTAAAAACGTTATTTTGTTAAATATTTCATGTTATACGATGAAACATCAAATATTCCTGAAATTTGTCGTTTACATTTAATTTCCTTTTTTTAAAGAGACGATTGCATATTAAACATTATATTTGTTTATTTTATCTAAAATTACTAATTTTAATTAATTTTAGTTAGTATCACTGGAAACATTTCAGTGATATTTAATAATGCGATGAAATTCAGACGGCCCTTACTTTGATATGAATTTATATTTGTGCGCTTACTATAATTTCAAGCCAAAATATGCACAATTATAGAGAACAGGGGGGTAATTGTACCATGTATCTATATAATCTATGTTCTACGTAATTTAATGGTCTGCAAAAGGATATTAGTATTGTATTGTGTGTTAATTAGTACAGGCTTCGGGTACAATTTGAGTATTTGACGCAAATAGACAGACAGCGCAATACTACTGAAAGTAGTGTCTAACGAGCATATCATCAGGATCTTACTACTTCAGATGTTAAAATTTGTAAAAGTGACATTTACAGTACTTATATATAATTTTGATATGTAACTGATTTAAAAGCAAGGAAGATGTATCAACAAATTTGGAACAATAACTAAACAAATTCGAATATCTTTTCGGTTGCAACGCCATGCAAATATTTGCAGTTCCATCAAGGGATTCTTATGCGTGTTATAAAAAACAAGTTTTCTTATGCACAGCTTGTGAGATACAGAAAAGTCACGTAGCTGAGAGGTTACCTTTAGTGCTCTCGCCATTCCAGTTGAGGTGTCGCGCGAGACGATGCGCGAGCTGACTCTTCCCGCGCGCGGGCAGACCCACCAAAGCTATCAACAGCGGCGCAAACTGACTCACGCGGCGAGCGCGCATCGATACTGCTACAAATAAATACATTGAATATTAAAAAGGACTTTTAACATTTAACATTCAAAAACTTTTAACTATTCGCCACATTTTCTGCGAGCTTAGTATATTTATATGTGATGTAACTTTACTATGCAGGCTATGTGGAAGACAATGTTTAAATCACTTAGCTGATCACTACTTATAAATGTTTATGGGCTGCTTGATAACAGATAGGATTATATAAGCTGTTTTTACACAGGTGGTGGAATTGATAGAATAGACAAAACTTTTAACCATAAATTAGGTTACGGTGAATTAAACTAATTCAGTAATGCATACTGCTCATTATAGGAATTACCCTTTCATTCATTCATTTTTGTCGTCGAAGAAATAATGTAATTAAAAACAAAGTTAATGATGTTTATAATTAGAATAATGTTTACAATGAATATTATTAATATTTACAATAAAGTGAAAATAAATAGATTTTACTGGAAAATTTATTGACATCCGTCACCAATGTTTCACTAGAACTCTCAGTTATCTGATTAACCTTGGTCATCTGGTCTGTCCGGGTCAAACAGATATTAAACAAAGATGCCACCGCCTGTCATCGTCCCATAATTGCTATCGTCTTTGAATCAGTACTTGTATTAAATAATTTTTGCACGTGTATTCCTTTTCTTGTTATGTCATCGATGTAACTCGCCTGTCAATTTAAACATCTGAACTTTATTATGATGATGTAATTATCCTCGTATTATATCTCGAGTCTATTTATGATCAGAGAGGCTTCTGATTAAGTTGTGTGTGTAGTCGTTTATAAGAAAATATGAAAATTTTGAATTGATTAGGCTTTAGATTTTTCGCGAATCCCTGTCACGGTTGTATGGAGCTAGTTAACCGTAACCTAAACTATCGGATACCCGAAATAAAAATATGTCCGAAACTGTACCCGAATAACATAAAAAATATTCGAATTATTTCCGATCGGGGCAAAATCTTAATAAAACACGTTATGACAGGTTTTCGCCGGCCGAGCCGATACACTAGCCGCGTCGTTCTCATTTTAGACAGTTTTATTTACATCATTTTTAAGGATATTGTTTTATTCTGGGATTATAACACCACATAATACCATGAAATAATGTGTAACCTTATAAATACATTATATTATTCTTCCAAGTCGTAACCCATCTAATATCCGTAACCGTAATTAAAATCGGTTAAATATTATTCATATATTCGTATCCATATCCAGAACTGAAATTTCATATTCATAGTTTGTGTCTATCCACATATATTTTAGATATTTTACTTATTAGTATTTGTCATAGTACCTCGGTGAAGGAAAACATCGTGAGGAAACCCGCATACCTGAAGTTGTATTGATGAGAGGTACTAGATGACAAATAGTTGCTAAAATCGTGATTACTGGGTTGATGTCGAATTTGTGTGCATTTGGCGTGATTTAAAATGTTAATTAAACATATTTTTGAAGACCGTCCGTAACTTAGCGAAATATTTTGTAAACTACATAACAACTTTATTATCTAGGTCCATTTATAGAACCACACGAGCTTCAGAACAGCGTTAAAAAATTCAGAATTATTATCTATTTGCATTTGAGATTAAAAATATCAAATACCAGTAAAGATCTTACGATATGATCTTAAATTTAATTTTGAATAAAACAAAGACACGCAGAAATAAAAGCCACATCTTTTTTTTCATATAACCATAAATTTATTCGTGTTTTTTTTCAACAAATTTCAATACACTAGAACAATATAATTGGTTATGGTACGTTATATAACGCGTTAATACGAGGCAGATCAACTCGATGTACATTCAAGCATCAATAAAAATGAAAGACGGTGACGCGCCTTCCACATTGTTTATTGGTTCAGAAGAAACAGCTATGTCGTGTGAAACATGCCTGTGTGTGCACATACTTAATAGCGATATTACCTCCTCACCAGTGTACGAGTCGAGAATACTTAAACTTTTTCACAAACTACTCCAATTCGTATAATGATAATAATATCTAACGGTACAGTTTTCAAATTAAAACTCCCAATTGTCAGCCCCAGGTGGTAGTGACCCTGGATGCCGAGCGAAATTTCTCGGCAAAACCCCGAGGCAGACCTACTCGTATATGTGACAGATAAATTTTTGTACTCGGTCCATGGGTGTTTGTAATGTTATACTTGTGTATGTATATGCCAGCCACAACACAGGGAATCTTAGTGCGGGGGTGAGTGTGTTAAAATTTATCTAAATACATAGGTATTACCCAACTATTCATATTACCTTTTCACTATTATTTTAAAAGTGTTTATATGTACGTGAAGTATAAGAAAGTATAAAAATAGTTAAATAATGTCAATTAATGTAGGTACTTTTAAATTAAGGTAATTAAGGTAGGTACTTTACTAAATTAGGACGAATTTATGTGTGATCAACGACATACGATATTTGTATGCATAACACAAACGTATTGCTCAGTTTAACACTAAAGCCGGATACATGCGAGCTGATATCGGAAATTTAATCTATTAATTGTTTATTGCAAAGCACTAATGATAACAATTTTTTGCCATTAAATTTCGCAATAATTAAATCGGACTCGTATAAGACTACGTAATGAACGATAAATATGACGAACAGGAAGTACTATTATGAATAATATAAATAATGAATAATAAATGTCTTTTTTTAAGTTCTGTTTCTCCATATAGTCTGTGTAACATCACTGATATCACAATAACTACAGTGAAATATAACAGATGCCACAATGGCATTATTTTGGGACTACGTACCATTTTTATATGTAAATGTAAACAGCCGACAAACGAGGAGAAGGGTGTCACTTGATGGTAAATGGTCACCGTTACCCATGGACGTCTGTAACGCCAAACGCATCGACAATGCGTTGCTGGCCAACTGAGAATACAGATAGAAAGTGTATTTGAATAACTTCCTGCATAAACGTACACAAATATTATACCCAAATACCTATGATCCGAGAACACACATTAATCTGTGAAATAAATGTCTCGGGAATCGAATCTGTGGTCGCTCGCTCTGCAGGCAGGTTCACTACTAACTGAAGTATACGGTCGTACTATTTAGTCGTATCTACTGTTATAACATTATACTGCCGTTAAATAGAAACAGCATTTTATTGATAGTAATGAAACTATAAGTGTGAATGTAACGCGTGGGTGAGGCCCGAGACTGGCTGGCAACGATGGACTTTGGACTGCGAACGGCACACGAGGAAATGTCGCGGTCGGCGCGACTGAACTGTCATAGCACGCAGTGACTGTAACGTACCTGTAGGCGTTTGTACGTTGCTCGGTAGTTATTTATATTACAATCGGAATAATATTTAGGTACATTTTTAATACAAAATCCTCTAGGAATATGATTGTAGTCAAAGAAATCAAACCAAAGTTAGCATGTCGCAATTTTTTCGACTTTCCTGAAGCTAATTGAGCATATTTTTAATAATTAAAAATCATCTAAGTCTCATAAAAACACTTAGCATCTTAGTAACCGAAATTAAAAAGTTTGATATTTTTCTTGTAAAACATAAATCTATTTAGATTTTACGTCATAAGACTTTTGTATTTTATACCCAGATCTGATTAATGTAATCGCGTCTGTTATATTATATAAACAAAAGTCTTACAGATTAAATACTTCGCTAGCGTGATAATACATTTAAAATTTTATTTGTCGTCACTAATAATAACGCAAGGATACTCCTACAAAATCGTCACAAAGTGAGCGTCAGAAAAAAAACATGTTTTGTTATCATCCATTATATTTACCGCAAAGTTTATGCAACGCAACTGTTTTGTTATAATATTTGTTGTACATATGTACTGTAATAACTGATTATTAAATTGTAAACCTTTCAGCATTTAATTTTATTCTGACTGGTCTCGTATACATCCTACTTATAAATATATATAGACCGGAATGTCGTATACACATATCAGTCGCAATTTTTTTCATTTAAATAAGAAACTGCTACTCCCAGACCTCAAAAAAAGTTTATAGGTTAGTCATACGGTAAATGCGACCTTTGATTTCTCTACAATCGATTCAAGGTAATTTATACGTATTATCCCTTTTATCTCAGCGCAAAATAGAAAGATTACAGGATAAGCAAAATATATATCATCGATACATTGCGAAAATAACTTGACAGTGTTAGTTAATCTATGGTATTATATAGATAATATAATTATAACATATATTACTGGAATCAGAAACGCTCTCGACATACTGTTGATTGATGGTTGTTATTTTTAGTGCCCTACAGCGATTTTAACGTCCAGCAGCAAACGCGGTCAATTATCTGGTGTTGCACAACTTGTTTGACAGTTGTGAAATGTTAAGGTACGCGTTTCGGTTTAAGTGTGGGACAAGCAATTACACGAGTTTACAGGTTCTTTCATGGTGTGTCGCGGCCGAAACGCTGCGGCGGTGACGACTTATTTATATGTCAGCTCTTCAACGTTATTTTCAATCCATATCGAACCTTCATGCGCCTTTGAGAATATTATGAAGAACTTTCACAACCAGAGCGACTGATAATTAAATAGAGGTGCGTGGATCTCCGCGTAGGATGTTCAAATTGCTGGACTTGCTCTACTGAGCTAGTATGAAAACATATAAATATAATAGTATCTTTATCCCATTATCACATTTTGGTATAATATTAAATATCGATAAAATTAAAACTATATATATGACATAATGCATTATAACATAATATATTACTTTTAGCAATTAACTTCCCTTTATATTTTGTTAAGCGCACAAATAAAATAATATCTATATTTTAAATCACAACATTATCTACCTGATCGGACATAGTTATCTTTGTTTACGCCTTCATGAGGCATAACAGTGCTGATACCGACCAGAGCAAATTGTAATCTAACTCATCCGGTTTTGTAAACAGCAAAATGCCACACGAATTAACCATGAACCAACCATGAACCGCTTCTTTCCATCCCTCATGGCGTCATCTAAGCAAAGATGAATCTAAGATCCTATATCCGCCAAATAAATCTAAGATCTATTCTAATTTGATTCGGCTTCTTTTTATTCTACTTAATAATAAACACTTTAATCTTTTTTTCCTAGAATTTATAACTATTTTATATTATTATTATTATTTTATTTTTATTTTATTTATAACTCGATGTAAAACACAACCCAAAATGCAGTAAGTAGTACCAACTCTAGTAGTAGTACTACCAAGGAAATGTTGATATGCTCCCAATAACTTCTGTTTGCGTAACGACTAATATACCGTTAATCCGATTTGATTACACATAACATGGATTGTCATGAATGCAGGGGGGCGACAGGCGACAACGTTTACGTTTCACGTTGTCATTTCGTGGTCAATCGACGTGGATCTGACCTCACTACACCGCGACCGATACGGTACGAGTTATCTTTGCCACATGCTCCAATCGTGTAAATACGCCTTTATCATTGAAAATGATATATTTCTTAAACTTTCATTAAAAAAATTAAATAATTTGTACACTCACAGTTGAATAAAACTATTTACAAATAAAGTAACTACGAGGAAATAAAGTAAAATAAGTTTCAAATGCTATGGGTATTGAACAACTCGTGTCGAGTTAAAAGGATTTTTGGCAGTTTGTACAATAAAAAATACGACTATATATAACATTATTTCAAGATTATATTTCTTCAATTTGTTTTTAAATTTACATAAACATCAAATCTGAAACAAGCAAAGATCAGAATAAAGTTCAACCAATCTAAGGGCGCGTTACCATCGCAAAATATTATTAACAAAAAGAATAGATAATTAGAAAGCTCAAGATTCGCCCCTGAGACGGGTAACTTGGCCGTACTTATAGTATTGATTACTGTAAAACAACGTAAGTGTCTGTAATCTGTAAACAAATTAAGAAAAAAGATGAACTAATAAAACGAATATATGTATAATGTTCTGAACTAATTAAAAATATTAAAAAAAAATTTGCAATTAGGCACGGTCGATAATTGACGTAGGGTTGATTCACGAAGCTTTTACAAACACTTTTGGAGTTAGGCGCATCAGCTTGTTTTGCTTGTGACTGCAGAAAAATACACGAATTCCGAAGAATATATAAGAATAATAATATAATGCCAAAGAATAACAAATGTTAATCGATCTCTAGAATAATTGGATGCAACAAACCGTATTACCAAAACAAGTTTATTGACGCACGCCATTATGACACTTCAGATAAGTGCCAGTGATATATTAGAACGACAAACAATACATATTTGCATTAAAACGATATGAGAGTAGCAGCGCGCTGAACACACCCACTGATTATTTCGTAGGGGGCACGATGATAACAATGAAAAACATCTTATAACGTACATAAAAACCATTTTATCATCACTATGTTGAAATAACTACTATCAATAATGTTTACCATGTAACCTAGTATAGGATCCAGCATGTGCTCGCCAATAAATTGTTTGTATAGAAAATTAATTGCCATAATATTTATCATTACAATGCTCTCATCGCGAAATCAACGATGATTTCGATCTAAGTGGTTAGTGAATTACGGAATAAATGTTAAACATGAAGAGAAAAAAGAAACTTATAGATAAATTTATTTTCATACCCATGTATCATCATCATACAGGATGCGGCAATTTTGCTTTGCTTTCGGAATTATTATCGAAGTTCTAATAATTTAGAATGGCAGGCAGTACATTCTGTAGATATGTATATCAGTGTATCTTGAACATAATGGAACTCGAGATCGCTTTATTAACTGACAACAGAATAGCCGTCGACCTCGGGATTCGGAGGCGTGGCCCTACGTCACCCGAGCCGTCCGGCGCGACCACCTTACAATCTCAATTTATGTTGCTTTGTGAGCCGATAAACGGCTAAGTTCAACGATTTTGACTCCGAATGCCCATTGTTTTCGTTGTAGTTAAGACGCAATTCAATTTATAAATTGCTTGAGAAATTATTGTGTCTACGACCAAAAAATATTATATTTCACATTTATTCGGACAAGTAAGACTACTTACTTACTGCATATGCGATTGTATTGTAAAATTTTCATTAGATTCCAAAATAGAGAAGTTTATTCATACGACTAGAAATATTAACACTTTTTTTTACTATTATACGTACAAGTATACATTATACAAAAAAGGTTTGTCATCTAATTTGTTTACGAGTATTAAATATAATGAAATGTCTATACGGTTGATATTATCAAGCGTTACTTTGCGGAAATTCATTGTTATTAAATTAGTATGTGTATATGATGAAATAACTGTAGCCTTTCGCCAGTTTGCAGTGAAAACTACCACGTTTCATGACAGTTTTCTCATATTCAATACATTATTTGTATAACATGTCAACATGTTGTTCAAAAAGCAGGGGAAAATCCATAACATAACATCGCAATTTTAATGGTTATAATTGTTTTGAATTTTCCTTTATACAGTCACAATGACTTGCATTTTTGTGAGTAATTCCTACGACTTACTTAGCCTCAGTCTTTTGTCGTTGATCTTTATATTTTTCTACACTTTCCTGTAAAACCTTTATTTTGTAACAACGTGTACTTGGACAAACACTATGCTGATCACTAACTAAAATATAATCTTTAATAATAACATGTGACATTATATGTGGTACAACTCGAAAATTGGGCCTCGCAAACAGATGTATATTCGAAATCAGCAAACGAGTTCTATTTTTAGACTGTTTTACTTATAAAAGTGGATGTTGTAAACATAACTATAACATCGAGTAGCAAATTAAACGAAAATAAATCTTTAACAACATTTATTTTCGAGTTACTGCGCTTATCGCTTACAGCAGCATTCTCTATTCTATCAGGAATCTTGTTTGCTGATAGACATTTTTTAAAAAGTTCACGTAAATGGTCCTAAACATTATCTTCCGTTTACGTGAACAATATTACATAACACCATTATTGCGTAAAACTTAAAGAAAGTTACTCCCATGACACGTACAAGGCGCACTCTTAAAATTTCTTCACAATCTTTCAATTTCACTATGCGACAAAAATACTGCGGACCTCGCGATCTTTCGCTAAATTCTGTTTTGAACATTTGCCAGTTCTGCTACATGTGCAATTGCGTCATGTGCAAAAATGGCCGTTCAGTACGTATCTTAAGTTAACGTCTTACACACTAAACAATGGCAAGATAGACCTTCGGTGAAATCCGGTGTGTATATTTCATTATGCGTTGACACATGCAATTGCGATGATTGTATTTTGCCGAACATAAGATTGTACTCGTCGTATTCATGAGAACCATAACAATTACTTTTCCTAAATTGGACGCTGTAATATCTTGCATAAATGCCCGTGACCACTGTGTGGTCTACGATGACCAGTTATTATAACAACGCGTAAATAATGTTAGAAGAGACATTGAGTTACACAATAAATATATGTATTAGGGGAATAAAAGCAAATGTTGTTCAATCCAATCCATATTATTTTCCAAATAATCATGACATTTAATTCAGTTTGATGCATACTCAAGAAATGTTCAATTAAAACATTCTATTTCTGCATCTGGACATGAACTTTGATCGACGTATTCATAAACGGTGCATTTATCTGAGATTACGACTTTTATACATGAAAATGGTGAATCTTGTTTTCGAATTGTAATTTTCAATTAGATTAGATTTTTTAAATTATACTTAGAATTACTTTTGTTTTTCACTGACTAATAAGTTTTGCTATTGACCTTATTTAGCGAACGGACAAATAAATTCAACAGAAGAGAGCGGCACTTAAGACGACGGCACCAGCCAGCGCTTGCATCGAACAATACTTTGTTTTTGTTACTTCGCTTCGGTGTTCACTTATGTATAAAACTCATATGTCACTAGCCCCGGCTGTGCCAGAACGACTTACTAATATCTACGTACCGTTGAATGAAACGATGTTTCAGAAATACCCTATCGTACATTATTTATTACAATGTCTTCTTCACCACTGCTCACGGTCAATGTCTGACGAGCTGAATGTGTGTCAATAACACGTCTTAACTTTCACTTAGGGGGTTGGTTCTACGAACTAAATTCTCTTGGAGCTGCGAGCACTTGTTTCTTTTAACAGTTGCCAAGTCGATTGTTCCTTGTAGACAATTATTGATGTTAAAACTTCACTTAAGACTGAATTGAAAATGAATACGACGGTAGCTCACCTGACGCTAAAGCTCCATGGAGCGCCTTCTCCTTGTCTTCCATCATGGCATGTGCGGTGCTGGCTCCGGGTGCCATAACTATTCTTCGTAGCGACGGTTTCCTCACTAGTGCGACTATGTGCTTAGTACGATGCTGCGATGCCTTCCGGCGACGCGTGCGCACTCTGTGAAAACCTGAAGGCGACTGTCCGCCGACGCCGGCGGTTATCACAGAGCGACCCTTATCAGTTCCACGGCAATGATTGCCTACCAACCATATAACAGCAGAATAGATTTTGCAGTATATCAGCCAAAAAAATATGTACCAGTCGCTCCGGATACTCAACGCCATCAATAGCGATCTGGAACAGAAAAAATAGGTCAGCCTACCAATTGAACTCGACAAATAATAAGTTATATATTACTAAATTTATCAAATACGAAAGAAGGATGAGTATTTATCTAACCCAGAACCAAAGAGTCAATTGCACTGTTTGAAATAACCTCATTTAATTTATTGCCTGGCCTTTTTACCTTCACAATAGACTAACTATATCGTATTTCTGTAAATTCCAAAAACCAAAATGATATTTGGCATAAAGCCATTTCAACCAAGAAAATCAATGAAACGTTAAAAATTATTCGGAGAAACATATCGGCCATACAGAGGTAAGGAGATTGCCAACGATTTATTTAAACCAATGATATACTATAAAATTGTCGTATTAACCCCGTTGGCAAACTAGGAAGCAAAAAAAAAAATATTTATCCCCTTCATGTCACAAATTTATTAAAGTTCTCAGCTTCGATACGTTCGTTGGTGTCCTAAAAGGCGGATAAAAAACGGGGTCGATATGTAATTTTCCTTGGAAATTTTAATGGTGGTTAAATTTGTTATCAATATAAAACATATTTTTTTTAGAATTCCAATATCACACTGAAACCACAGCACAGATCTAGATGATACTTGGCATCTTAGTAGCTTGATGTTATTGGTCATAATGTAGTATATTGTTTATTTTATTCCGGTAAATGGATCTGTTTCCGCGGTATACGACATAACAGTTAAAATATGAATATTCTATTAAGAGGATTGGCAAGCGTTGTAATTGTGTATGAGACTAATGCGTATTTTGGGTGAAATATGATTATTCTTCAGAATTTATGATTAAATTAAACACTATTGTGAGAATTGCTAGTTAGTTAGTTAATTGTTAGTTAAGGAATCGGGTAGTGGACAACTTCGAGTTTTTTTACAAATAAAACCGTAACTTTGTATTCGAGATAACTTAACGAAATGAGAATACAATTACAGTTATAACTTGACGGTAATCTTAAAGCTTCTGGATCCAGTAATGATTTTACCTTTGGCATAATATTTAAGAAATGCACCATGCTACGGAATAATATATTTTTTATTTTATCATTGAAATACCTACGTCAAAGTATTTATCTATTCATTGCTGAAGTTAATTTAATATCCAGTATTGCATATTATTTTTACAATATAATAGTCCCATTATATACTTATCTTTCTAAAAGGGCAATTAGCGGAAGAACCCGCATATACGTCGCCGAGTTAAATGACGTAGGATATTCTTGTTATAATTATCAACTATTTGTTTGATAATCCATTATCTATGTTCAATTATTACTTATCAATAATTAATGATTTATAAAAATTATGGCGTCAGATTTATTGTGTAACAGTTGTTGAATATAAAAAAAATCATAAATATTCCTATGATTTATTACTTTTAAATTTAGTTAAGATGACAAGTAAATAAAATTGTTAGTCAAGCAAAACCAACAAATTTCACGTGTTCCACTTACAATAAATATTGTAAATAATCTAATCAGATAATCTGCATTACAATTAATCATTATAGTTTAATTAATGATTCACAGTAATTTAATTAATCTGTCCCAATAAACACACATTACACAAAAAGATATCACAAATCAACGAATAGTGTAAAACTCGTGTAAAACCATTAATAGTCCAAAGCAAGAGAAACTGAGGGCAACATTCCTCACACAGTTATAAAAATACAACATTTTATGGACGATGTAAAAATTGTTCTATCGGCTTTGTTCATGTCACTACTCCCTTGTGCGTAATTAACTACGTATAATCAATGATGGAATCAATCATATGACATGTAAACAACACACGATTGATTCATTCACTGAATCTTTCACTGCTACTATTGTTTATGGTTTTGGATTATAATACTTTTCCGTATAGGAAATTTTTTTGCCATATAGAGTGTCGTAATCATCATACATGTTTTTTCAATGAAGGTCTTCCAGGCTTCCCTGTCTTGTGAAAGTTATATGGATGCGTGAACGATGGTTATACTATACTCTACTTCTCTTTTCTTTCACGTGGCCGACCACTATCAACTTCCCCAAATTATCCGGCTCACGCCCTACCACGTGACCAAAGCACTTAAGAACCCTGCGCATACTTATGATAGAGAGATGAGCTCGGATCTTGAGTTCCTTTAGTATAGACGCGTTAGCGCGATGCGCTGTCCATGGGTTTCCCAACATTTTGCGCCGGCACCAAATCTCCAACGCACCTATCGTATTCCGTACACGAGACTTGAGTGTCCAGGTTTCGGAAGCATAGAGAAAGATAGAGAAGACAAGGGTGCGCATAAGCTTGTTTTTACCGTTTTGCTGATTGCTGTGTTCTTCCATATAACCATATATATAGAGTCAAATTAAAACACTATAGTATAATTCAGGTTGTGTTATGCCAAAATTAACAAAATACGGTACAAACACATCGCTGTCGAATAGTATACAAAACCATTCGTTCTAAACTCGATATAACGAAAGGGAAAATTCTACATGCAAGCATACGATTGCATCAATACATTCTTATCTATTTAAAGACAAAGATGAAATTACACCGTGGTTAATTATAGCAGGTACATTTGAGACAACCTAAACAAGCCAAGAAAATCTTATTATACATACAGAGACATTTGGGATCTTTTTAACTTGGCAACTTGATATATGTGTCAGTTGATCCAATGGATTCTTGGGCGTTCACGTTCTCTTAAATTCACATTCGATTGGTCGATAGTTAGGAAAACCCCTGGGACGTACAATACTTCACCAATCTATCTCGAATATATGATTTCCTATGTCATGGAAAATTATCTGATTCTGAGTCAATTTAAATTAATTTGTCAATTTAAATTAAACTTTTAATAGACGGCGCGAATCATTTCTCGGATGAAGCAAAAAGTTTAGTATCATCCGCGTATCTCAGCTTACTGCTTTTTAAATTATGTGCCTCTACGAAACATCTGCCAGTTAAAAAGTTAAATTTATATAAGTTGAATCACCAAATAACTGAAGATGGTTTAATCCCATTCGCAATTATGCAATTAATTATAATTTTTAATTTAACAATTATTTGAGGCAACGATAAAAACATCTAATATTTCACAGATGCAAAATATAAGTATTATTTTCACAATAAAATAATGTAACTGTTAAATATGAAATAGAAATGGAAATTCCATTGGCAGCCAACAACATCACTGGCGAATAATTAATTTATCGACGAAAAACTCTATCCGTATATACATATATTCTACCTAGAGAATGGTCCACACAGATACTCTTGCCCAGACAGGGTATCATTGCGCTTATAAATATACTTAAAATGTAAATAAATTTCTACGCCCACCTGTTTATAAATCTAACACTAGTAGTTAGAAGAAGAAGCAACGTTTGCTGTTAGTTTCGCCCGTCACGACAAATGGCCAAATGGCCCGTCTTCTAATGGCTGTTCTGATGGCTGTTTTCATATAAAAATAGCTTAATATTTTCAGAAAAATAATGTATTCATATATTTCTTAGACTGATCTATCTGGTAGGGGTTACAGCTCCGAACTTCAGCCTTATCATCGATCATTTCAACTTCTACTCAGGTATCAGGAGGTATCCCATTGTATATTAAGTACCTTCATTTTTTACATATGTTGATTAACAAATCATTGCTCAGGGGAAACGGTTGAAGCTAAAAGCATAAAAATTTGATAGTTGGTACTTTTCATAAAAAAAAATCTATACCTACAGAGGTTCCGCTGTTTGCAGTAGAATTATTGATAATTGATATTTAACCTCCTATCTAAATATAAATAAATACTCATGTTATGATCGTAAAGGAATTCGCTAAAGGTTGCCATTAATAAAATCATTATTTCCCAACAGTTGAATAAATAGATAATTACAGAAAACGTCAGTAGTTACAATAACGTATATTTAGATTTTAACACATTTTTTTAATACCTGTTCAACAGAGCCGCCAATAATTTATTACAATTTATGTCTCTGATTTATGTGTTGAAACTAGGAACATTGGTTGGAACAAATATAACTATCACGAATGCTTCGCATGCTTCCACTGGAAGCTTCAGCTTTCTATCTACCGTTTTTTAGAACATAAAAGTTGTAAGAACCGGTAAGGTGTACAATCTGGACAAGATTTCAGAATTCGGTTTCGTAACCGCCTGTTGAGGCTAATTAAAGATTGTCGACCGAAGAAACCATTTTGTAGTGATTATTTTATCATGCAATACACATATGCAAACGTATGAATACAAAATTGACTCATTAACGAAGTTGAACCACGGCCTGCTTGCAAGGTTGACGGCTTACAAACAACAAATCTTACTTTGTTCTAGTGGCTACTTAAATATTTATTGACTGGCTAATTCTACATTCAAGCATAAATTTAAATATTTTCTACTTCGCAAAGTACGGTAACTTAAACGCGGTATACTATTAATTACGTTGTTATGGTTGTTAGAAATAATAATAATAATAATAATAAATAATAAATCTTTATTATCTCTCTACAAAGACGGACATGAATACAAAGTTGCAACATACAATTATACACAGAAATATTTATTTAATTTCATTTATTGGTAAATATAACATGAATGTTAATTAATTAGTAAATAGTGAATAAGATAAAAACTCATTTCCTTTTTTGTTGTAACGTGTAGGTATATAATTTGGTAGACTTACCTTAGTTGGACAGCATTGTTATTGTTGATACAGTATGTCTTGCCTTATCATAAGTGTAATGTTCCATTAGAGAGATATAAACTGAAGCAATAAGTAAAGTTATTTATAAAAGTTAAAGTTCTCACCTGCTTCGACAACTAAATTTTTCCTTCGCAGTAGTGATCAGAGGATGTGTGTCGTATAAAATGCACTAAATCGTGGCGCATAGCAGTGCGCCCGTAAATAGCGATGAACGTTTCAATACACATTCGCAATAAGTCCCAAGATACGTCCGTAGCTAACTTGTTAACGATAACTCTCCCCCAACATCTCACGGGGAACACACAAAAATAATACAGTTTCATGCAGTTTCTATGGCGATCACTAGTATTGTCGTTATGGAAACTAACCACCTATTTCACACCGGACCTCATTTTGCTCATTTTAAAATTAAATAGAGACTGCAAAAATAGAATGTAGTGTTATTTATTTATTGTCTTAATTTTTATGATATTACACGACACGACTGAATGGCAGAAAAGATAACGTGGCCCGTTGTATTGGGTTGATTGAGAAGCTTGAGCTTGGCGAAAGCGATTAAATATTAAATACTAGAGAACAAGCGGACAACGCAGCACATACTGGCTTCGTATGACATCGATTTACGTTCGGCCGTCGTCGGTTGGCGGGGACCGCGTGGTGGGAGTGTTTTGGCATCCTGTTCATGTTGAGTTCAGCTATATAAATTGTATAAATACACAAATAGCATTAATACGTAGCTCTCTATAGTTGAAAGTTTGAAGAAGTGCAGTTGTACTCAATGTTAATATTGATAATAAAGGAAAAGAAAACTCCAGTACAAGTCTTACATTCTTCTGTCCTCTATGCTGTTGTGACCAATTGTTGACCAGGAAATGTGTTAATTTATAACTAAGAGTAAAGTTATTTATATACCATTATGTTTTAATAAACTTTGTAGATGACGATGCAATATTGTAATGAAAACACATTAAAAGAAGATTTCAGTAGTGTCAAACATTAATAAGGAACACTGAATGTTTTTGCTTTTAACTCATTAGTTTCATTTCTTACCACTTCCTGCTTAATCAAGCCATCATAATAAGAATCTTAAAGGCGATAGTAAAAATAGATAATTGCGGAGTAATAAATATCTCCTGACGCAACTATTCTTTTCTACATTGCATAAATTAACATAAAACAAATTAACTCGTCAACTTGTACTCGACAAATCCCGCGCCATTTTATAATATTAATGTCGAATTAGATGTTTTGTAAGGAATACAAAATCGGCCAGTTAAAAGTGTGTTAGAAGACCCTGACTAACCTGAACAGTTCTGAAATGAAATATTCGCTCCAAATTCCGGTCTAAGTGTCAGTTCAATTATACCAAGCCAAATATCAATCATTTTGCTCGTCAATTCTTACAATGTTATCGTAGAATTCTTCATAAAGATGATCCAATCAATAATTGTAGTGACCTAGAGAAGATTTATGAACCTTTTATACAAAATAAACGCGTAGTCTTAAATAATTACAAAAAAAATTGGATTAATTATAAATAAACAGTAAATTAATTTACTAGAAGAACAGCCAATGGAAATTTTCGACGATAGAAACTTAATGAATATTCTTAAGCTAATTACTAAGAAATTAATCAATAAGATTATAAAAAAAAATATTTATACTATGGCAGTGAAGGTAAATTAAATAATAATATTTTACGATGTAACAATTAAACGTTTTCGGTCTAAACCTATAAGTTTTTGCTATTGTATAATTCTAGTGTTCAGTATGTCAAACATTATTGTTCATTTATTCGTGACGTAACACTTTAAACATCACAAGAAAATATCGTATTGTATAAAGGTTCTGCTTATTTCTATCAAGAATCTGTTTCCAGAAATGAAAACTTAATTTTAGGAAATCTAATATTTTTTCTGGTACATTGTCAGAAAATAAATATGTAAGTTTTGGGTGCAATGGGTCCATCCGTCGTTAATTTCTAGCTCCTTAATTGCAAGACAACAACATCAAATACCTTCTTAGAGACCACTGGGTTCTGTACCACCTTTTTTGCCTGGGGAAATCCATCATGGATATCCCGATGCTCGAAGAAGCGGTCCAGGTTATGTCGGATGCCTACCGACAAACCCCTGGGTGTTACTTCGTACACCATTTGGCGGCAACACGGGTACGCTGTCGCACTCCTCCGCGAAGGGTTCTGTACCACCTAACCTAACCCTGACAGCCAGTCAGGAAATATTTCTAAATAGTTTCCATTGCAGTATTGAAGAGGCATTAAACTAGCGGCATAGCAGATTTCTCGGCATCCGACGCTTTACCATGGTGTTATTGATGATGATTGAAATAAGAACAACAGCCCAGTTGTTATCAAATGGCATACGGCCTGCATATAATTAAATTATAACCAATTTTATAACTGTAAGCCTTCATCTGATGCGACCCCTCTTGGGGAAGTGGGACGTTAGCGGTGCTCCCTAGAGAGCGGCCGCTCGGAAGTCAACACTAAAGGTGTTGTCAGTTCGGGACTTGTGTCTTCATATGGATGAACACTATCGGATGTGTCTACAACTTCTGATTCTTTATGGGTTGCCAGTCGGCTGGCGTTTATATGCAAATCATGATTTTTATATTAATGATCGCTGTTGCGGTCATTTCATGCCGCCAAACTATTATTAAAAATGAGCACACCCCGCGAACTTCGTTTCTCCTAACCTAAAGTCAATGAATGACCAGATTTATAATTTTAAAATTAATACAAAATATTTAAGTTCAATTTTTTATTTTATTATTATAATAATAAAATATATGGGAATTGGTAAGAAGAGTGCACTCTTCAATGAAGCGCTCTGTGATATACGACATTTTTCGTTTTGTTATCAGGCGCAAGAACAAATAAAGAATATGGTTTTATTATTATTGTATTATTTCCGTTCTTGAGTTATAAATGGTGTAACTAATACAACTTTCTTTTATATATATATGTATATGTCGGAGATGGTCATTAGTATAGACGTAAAACGAAACTCAGCACGATATCCGAGTGATGGCAGCACCGCCGCGATGACGTCGATACTCGGCTAACATCGTGCTACAACAGAGCTTAGCTAGTGGAGTGACGCCGGATGGAGCCACAGTTTACATTCTGCGGTCGAAGAGATCGGTTCCTCCGCCCTAGGAACTGTTACTTGTTTCCTTTGCCCGGTGTGAAGTGTTTATTAGCAATTAATTAAAAGTGTTAAACGATTATACGCCCACGCTATGTTCGACAATGCTACTAAAACTATTGGCATCGCCGACATATAGATATCATATTTTAATACTTATTATCCTATTGCCGAAGAAGACAAATCCAAAAACACAAATCATAAAAATCGGTCCAGCCCTTCTAGAGTTATAAATGGTGTAACTAACACGACTTTCTTTTATATATATAGATACGACGTCCCAAGTTTGTTTCAATAAATTTGTATAATTTTATGGTTAGAAAGTTGTAATTAATCAATCATTAAAAAGGATATATTCAGTTGAAATTAACTGTGATGATGTTGGAGCAGATATTTATGTGCCAATAGATTGTCCGAAAAAGTAACTTGTTTGTCTTTTCTTAATTGCATGCAACTTCCTCACCAGCGAATCTTAGTGCGAGAATATGAATGCGATTTACATATTAGGCTTTTATGAAACGTTGTTTTTAATTTATAATTCCTTATTAATTTGATCTAAAATAATTTAGCGAATTGTTTCATAATATGGATCTTTGACCACACTCACCACTAATGTTCGTTGCTCAAAGCCACAGAAAATTATCAACGATGACACACTTGGCAAATCGTCAACGTTGACAGGGTCGAGAAGACGATGAGTAGATGTGTAGGTGTCTGAGCGTCAAGGAAAATACCTATTGCCTACTTTGTGCTTCTTCACTTCTTAGTAATGAAAAATAGTATGTATTCATTGTCGAATTGTGGATATCTGTCTATACTCTGATATCACATGGCGAGTTGTGTTGCCATCTTTATTCTTGTTCTTACTAGATTTAAGATGCTTGATTGTATTGAAACCCCACCAATACAGAATCGGTCCAAAAGCCGGTCCCTGTGGAATACCACAACGTATCTGTATACAAGGCAAATATCTCTCTAGCCATGTAACGAAGAACGCAGGTTATAGAAGAAGACTTCATTAAACTCAACTACCATGTGCTTCTATAGATCAATGATAAAATCGCACCCTTACAATGAAAGTAACTTAACTCAAAAATTGCAATTTATGGGAAATGACGAAGAAAGTTTTCAAAAATGTATGGTCTTGAGTAAATTTAAAGAGACTGATGTATGAGGTTTTTCCTTTTTCCCTTTCTCACTCATAATTCGGGCTCTTTTTCACCATGGGGTTTTAGAGTAGGCTTATTTAAGTAAATTTATAGTAAAATCTGGAATTTCAGGACTTTTGAGTTAAGTCACTCACAGGGTGCGAAATGTTGAAAACCTTAGCGATGTCTAAAAACTACGGCATTGAGATTCGAATAACTTAAAAGATATGAAACTGAAAGATATGCAAATAAATTATTTCAATCATGATTGATGCCTACATAAATTCAATTCGTGCGTTTTCATTTTATCTGTTTCAATTTGTTTTGATTACTGTTGCATAATTTTGTTTTGTCTTGATACCGTATAGTCAGGCCTTGCGTTGCATCCTAGGTCAAGTGAGCACGAAACTCCGAACATTAATAACATTGTAGCGTTATATGTCTAATATAGTAGCTAATTTTTTGCTGAAATAAAGTAAAATTGACAAATAAGTGTCAAAAAGAGTCAAATCCGAATCGGGCTCGTATTTACAATTGCATACAACAAGATTTTGTATTGTATCCAGGAATCTTGAAAGATTTAACGGATAGGATTTTTGGACAAGTTCGCCGATGGGAACATATATGTAGGTTTTTTTTTTAATTCGTAACGCAAATTGTACGCAACATAAGTAAGCGCCTATTATTTATTAATTATATCACCTTTAACCTACCAGTTCTGTTTTTTTTTATGTTAATAACCGACAAACGAGCAGACGAGCCAAGTGATGATAAGTGGTCACCGTCGCCCATGAACATCAGCAAGACCCAAGGTGTTATAGGTTATCTTCAAGTGTAACGACTAATTATGATTTTTGTATTCTATTCCGATATTTCGACCCAATTACACGTTGATGGCGAGGCTGACAACATACAAGAACCGTAAGTAACCTTTACAGTTAAAGTGTTTAATATCTGCGATAATACAATATGATAGCAATACATTCGTATCGTGACAATACAATAGTGATCGACGTCAAATTCATCTGTACCCATGTTTGTCCGCACGCCCATATTCTACTACCAAGTCAAAATTAATAGACTTGATGTTATGTTAGCTCGCTTTATTCTTAGATTTCGTGTTTGCTTAGCTTTGATTGCTGTTGGTACTTTTTAAAATCATAAATATGTCAGAACGATCAGTGGGCGGGTATTGATTAACATATAAATAAATCGCCAAGCGTTTAACTCTTAAATTGTTAATTATTTTATTATTATTAAGTTGTTATAATTATTATTGTTATACAAATTTACATCAGAATACGGTCGCATGGCCACGTGGTAGCGCGAAACCAATTGCAGTCGGTTAGAACCTATCTATCTGACTGGTTAAAATAATATACTCGTGCTACGACAGCTGTAACAAAATAATTGCGTCTCAACAAACAAAGATGTAAATATGTATTATTTATATCCACGATACTGATCTAAAGCCCTGACGGTATATCGTTTACCAACGGTAGGTAAAGGCAAGAAAGTTCACACAAAAAATAAATGGATGGTTTATGTACGGGCCGTTATTGAGCAATCGTCTAGGCCAGGGATATATGAAGCTCCGTTATCGTAACCGAAACTATTGAATATCTGAAATAAAAATATATCCGAAATCGTAACCGAATCTGATAAAAAAGTTTCGGATAATTTCAGTTAGAGGCAGAGTCTAAATAAAGCGCATTATGACTGGTTTACGCTGACCAAGTCGATGCATTAGCTGCGTCGTTCTCGTTTTAAATAGTTTTTATTATTTATATTGTATTTCTGTGACTACCCCACAAAACTTAAACATAAAACTTAGGAACAAAGTCAAATTTGTAAATATATATTTTTTCCAAGTCATAAATCATCTGATATCCATAACCGAAATTATCCGATCCAATCGGATAATCCGAAATAATTTCATATCCATAACCGTAACCGGTAAAATATTATTCATATATCCGTATCCATGTCCAGATCCGAAATTACATAGCCACAACATGCCTAATTACTATACATACTGAACACGTATACCGCGCGGTAAGTCGACTCATGTAATACCGCGCGTTTATATTATGCTTTATAATTTATTCATTTATTTTTCTATAATTAATCTAACGAACAAAGAAAATATATTATTACTTCTAAACAGTAGTAGTGATGTAACCACTGGATTTTATTATAATTGCTATTGTGCTATGTTAATTTCATCTTAATATAAACATTGAATCCAATGTGGGGCTTACGTAAATACCAAAAAATGCTAAGTGTTGTGCAGCATGATTTTGTTGCTGTTGCAGTACTAGTACGTCTTTATGTAATCGTTAATCGATGCCTTTGTTCGTGAACTTTTGAACGACTTGACTTAATATTCTCGTATTTCAGATCAAGGTCTGTCAGGCCAGCTAGTTTTCTATTCGATCTAGATGTTAAATGTCATTATTCAATTTTATCATCTTATTTGTATCATGAATCCTGTCACAGACATCTATCCGCTCAATAATGTAACTGGCTTTGTGATTAATTAAACCTTACATGTATGTTTAATTTATATCTATACTTTATTCATCTAAATCTAAACAATTCCATTGTTCCACATCTTGACAAGCCTGTAGATTATATTATTTCTCGAACCTTGCGTAATGAATACTTCATAATGTACCTAGTTAATTACAGAAACTTAGTCATATTAACCATGACTTGGTGTCTCTAAATATGTAAACTTGCAAACATAAAAAAATGCAAGGTTATCCTTAAAATAGGTGACTCCAAACTTATACACAAAAAATCTTCGGAGACTATATTTACCCTTTCACCTAAATCGTCAAAATAATTCAAGTTCGCATTTTTAGTTGTCGTGTAAGTTTGAAACAAAGCGATCGCTATCAACAAAGCCAATTTAAGTTTGTTATTTTTTGCATTTCTTAATCTTGTACATAGCTACTTAGAAGGATACACGCAAACAATTGCATGATAAGTTCATTTTGAGTTACGCTTCAGACCTGTATGGGTAATAACGCGGCTAATATTAAGACAAATATTGAATGCAGTGATTTAAACAACTACAAGATATTCGAATAACTGTAACTTGGTTCAGGAAATGCTCATTTGCACGCGGGTAATTACAAATGTGATGTGAGGTTAAAGACATGAATTATTCCATTTGTGTATTTATTTTGGGTATGTAGCGATTTTCATTGTTGTAGTATTGTTATATTCCAAAGTGTTTGAAAACTTAGTTAAGTTATTCTAGGTGTAAGCAATTGTAATTAAAGTTTTATTTCATAAATAAAAACCAAAAATTAGAAAAATATTTTCGTTTTGTCGCTATATCTAATATGTTTTTATTGAGATTTTTAATTTATGACTTGGATATTTCGATAAATAATCATGAAACCAGAAGCACACAGCATAAAGAAAATCATAAAAACCATGATTTCCTTGTCAGTTTCTTTTATATTTTATTACTACAATATTCATGTTAAACTTTTTAATACTCTCTATACATTATAAACTATTGTGATTCTTAAAGAAAAATAATTGCTCTAATGTGGGATATTTAATCGGTTATGATAGTTTTGGCTATTGATCAATTAAAATCGTAACCAAAGCAATTACACATTATTTTGTTATCTATTATAATAATGTCATTGATGGGTAGTTTACAAATAAATAAGTTCTGTTAAGTTAAAAAAATGGACGTTATAATTATCCTAAGGTTGATGAAGTCTATTTAGTAGCTATAGTAAAACCATGGGTAATAATTGTACGAATAAACCAGATAGACTGACACTATGTCCTCCTACTTGTCACTGTCAATGTCATACGTCAAAGTCATGTTTATTTTTGAACGCTGTTGCTATCGTTACTACTTGCCCCTCATTCGTTGGGTGAATTTGAATCAAAATAAGATTTAAATGAATGAATTTGGATTCGCATTAAAAGTTGTTATATTACCATTAAAGTGTTTGTTATATGAGTGTAAAATTATGTGCAATTTTGATTGCCTAAATACCCTGTCAGCCAAGTTTTTTTTTTGTGAAATAAACACGTACATTGCATTGTTTTCAAAATTTAAACAAATACATAACCTAAGAAGTTCAAGGCTTAATAAATTTAACACATCAAAGTGAAAAAGTAGTCTGTGCGATAAAATAAACATGTATACAATAGTCAGTAATTTAATTGATCAGAAAAGACTGCCTTTTAACTCCCCTGGCCTGCCATTGTGCTATCCAGCTTTCAATATTATAATTTATACAGAAACGCTGCCCAATGGTAGAGCAAGCGTTATGTTATGACGTGACTCCATAGGTATTTAAACCAGCGAGGTCAACTTTAATCAGACTTCGTATGGATCTTACTGAGGTACTACACAAATTAACTAAGTAGGTATTGTTTATTTCATAGAATTAAATTTCTCAGAACTTGTAAGTGAAAGTTTTTATGAAAAGTCCTGTTTTAGCTGTGATAATGAATGAAGACATTGCAGCACAGAAAAATATCTTAGAAAACTGGATGTCAGATTTACCAGAACAATTGAAAAATATTCCTATAATATATTTAGCTATACCAGGTAATTTTTAATTTCTTAACCTTGTAAACTAAATCACTTTTATTTATTTGACATTTTATAATTTAGTTTTTATTATGTAAAAAGTTATAACAACTGAGGCATCACAGATGCATTGTCGGCCAAAATGGAATCAAGGGACTCTCCAACACTAACTAAAATGCATAATGACAATATTTCATAGTTGATTCTGAAAGGAGATTGGTAGCTAGGCAAGTGTGTAAACGTTACAAACGTTAAAAGAATGTAATTGGGATTAAACTAGGTGTTATAATGCCCAGCGACCCCCTACATTGAGGACCATTCACCATAGGCTTGATTGTTGTTCAATGTTCAGATTAGTTTGGGCTTAAAGTAAGATGAATCCCCCTTTACATCCCAAGAGACCCATAAAATAAAATTGTGTAAACTCATTTTTGTTATTATTGATATATTGAAGTATAATATTATATTGACAATTGAAAATGTTTGATTATATGATCTTATTGAAAGATTGTATACATTACAGGTAGCCATGATTCAATGACCTATGGAATTACAAGATCAAGTGGCCTTGCTCCAGATGCAGAGCCTATCTTAAATCGCTTGTATCCTCTTTTCCGTGGCACAATTTTACGTTGGACCATTACACAGGCATTAGATGCATATCACCAACTACTTGTTGGCATTAGGTACCTTTTACATATAAATTTATACAATCAGTAAAAATAAGCTTACAAATTTTTAACAACATTGCTTCCAAATTAAATATGCTTATACACTTATTCTTCAGTACTAGAATTCCACTTTTATAGTTGTTATGAAAATGGATAAAGATCAATGAGACATGTTAAAAACTACCCAAAGACGAGTTCTACGGGTGACTCTTCTATTTTTGCTTTTACCCATATCCGCTTGTGACCATTTACCATCCTGTTTGCTTTTTCATCTGCTCAATTTTAAAAAATTACCCATCTCACAAATGCCTGCATCACAACAATATGAATCTTCACCAATATGAGCTTCAATGTCATCTAAATCTGAATTGACTTAATATAAACAATATTGTTAATTCAATATAACCTCATTGTTGAATAATGCAGTTAGAATTGGCTATTTAATTTTACAATTGAAATGAAATTGAATGATTGACAACCCCGTAGCCCAGTTGGTAGTGACCCTGCCTACCGAGCGCGGGGTCCCGGGTTCGGTTCCCGGACGGCGCAGACATTTATGTGACAGATAAATGTTTGTTCTCGGGTTATGGGTGTGTGTGATGTCATATATGTGTATGCCCATGCCACCCGCAACACAGGGAATCCTAGTGCGGGGTTTTGTATAAAAAAATAAATACTGAAATGTAATACCCAAATTTCCAGGTACCTAGACTTAAGACTGGCAACAAAGACTGGTGAAAATAAGTTTTATTTTACTCATGGGGTGTACGCAGGTGAAATTAATGAGCCTTTAATGCAGATAAAAGAATTTGTTGACAGGCACCCAGGAGAGGTTTGTATAGAATGAAATATGCAAGTTTTTAAAACTAGATTTTTTATGATAATGGTTAGTCTGTAATTACCAGCTAGCAGAAGTCACTAGGTAAGCAGTCACCATTGCCCAAGTAATTTCATAACACCGCATGACAAACCAAAAGTAAAAAAAGGTAACTTGTAAACATTTCACATAGTACCACATAATGATCAGTTATTAAAAGCTACATTCAGAAGTATTACAGTGTTTTGCATAAAAGTAATAATCTTGAGCCAAAATATAAACTGGTGGCATTGACATACAAAACAAAACATCACAAACAAACAAGATCTGAAAGCAAACATTTGAGACACCTTGGTTAGGATGTTTATGAAAAGCCAAGCTACATGGTTCACTTAGTAATGTGATGTATAAGTTTTTCCTTTAAAATTTGTAATTTGTGTCAATTGACCACCATTCAGATTTTGATTTTTTCCGAATACTACAACATTATTTTATATACTTTCAGGTGGTAATACTGGACTTTCAACACTTTTATGTATTTACTCCTGAAGACCATCATAGATTGATGAGGTTTCTGCTCAATCTATTTGGCCCAAAACTTGTGCCTAAGCCCTTGGACTTACAGAGCATCACACTCAATTCATTACAAAGGCTTAGACAACAGGTAAACATATTTCTTACAGTAGCATTACTAGTTTAAAATAATCCTCAATGTAAGTGAATCCTGAAACCATTGTAACATATTATTTTAATTTGACGTATTATAAATGTCATATTTACCCCAATTCTGGAGGTTAGTTTTAGAAATAAATGAAACTCGTAAGGCAATAGCTACAAAAATATTAGACTTCATCGCCACTTACCATCAAGTGGGATTGTTGTCTACCATTAACTTGTTTAATGTAAAAAACTTAATGATGCCCGGCAGGAGCAGACATTTATGTGACATATATAAGTTTGTTCTCGGGTCATGGGAGTCTGAAATGTAATATTTGTGTATGTCCATGCCACCCACATCACTGGGAATCCTAATGCGGGGATGTGAGTGTGTGAATGTTTGTGAACGTTTATACTTAAAATTAGTAAATTTCTTCGAGCTTCCAAAACTTACATGTTTTCGTCTTTACGATAGGATTCTCAGGAAAAAATTATATGAAACCAGTCTCAACTTAATGCCAGCCTTCGCCAAGTTCAATATTTAAAATATGAGAGACGTATTCAAGTTACTAGAAACAAAGCATAACACGTCATAGTTTTATCTAGTTTTTCTGGGCTAATGTCGGACAAAGCCTTTTCTTAAGCACCGTTCGCATGTGCACGCGTGCGGCTCGATTAATCTGTTTTCTTATAAAATTTTCCAGATCGTGGTAGTGTATCGTCACCAATCAGTGTACGCGACCAATGAATTCTGGCAGCCTCAGATGCTGCCGTCGCCCTGGCCGCAACAGGACACCATCATTGGGCTACTCGACTTCTTGCAGAACATAAAGCGGCATCCAGGAACGGGGTTCGTCCACCAGGCTGTATTGACACCCACACCGGGATTCATATTGTTTAGGTAATTTACATTACTGATTGGTAACGTTACTTCCTAATTCTGTTCCGAATATAGGTTTAATATGGCTAATGACATCTCACAATCACAACATATAACAATCCCACAGTTGGGCTCGGATCTCTTCTTACAACGTGAGGATTCGTAGTTTACAAAAGTGGCGAAATGCAAAATTCACACACCCATGTAGAACTCTCAGGTTTCTTCACGATTTTCTTCATTTTAACAAGTGATAATTTTTAATAAGCACTCAGTTTTCTAATTAGCTAACTATATTGAAAATCCTTGTATACAAAATAATTTAATAATTACGTATCGTATGTACGGGTAATATGTGTATCACTTAAAGTAGGTTTGCTTGAGCCATCTTGTATAATTTAAGCTTTAGCATTCTTCAAATCGACTTTTTGAGCTTTATTATTTCGCTGTCTATTCACATTATCTCGTTCATGCATATATAAGCATTTAATCCTTCATAATTTATTATTTTCATCGACGCTTCGGTACACGTACATTCACACTAACATGATAGACAATTGAGATTACAAAAGGTTAATTTATTGTTGTAAGTAAGTGTCATATTAAGCAACGTTACTTTTTAAATGGTTTACTTGTGATAACAGCCGGGGCAATCCAGTAACATGTATTACATAATGTTACTAATCATTATCTTCAGCAACATATGATAACTTTAGATAACGTTAGGTAAGGGTTCAAAGATTAATCGAGGTTAGCTTGCGCTTAGAGTACCATTTCATTACGAAATATATTTCTGGAAATAAGTGTTATTAAATGTTGTTTTCCGTTTGATTCTTGTCATTCGATTTGGATTCAATTTACCCAAATTAAGAAAAACAAAATTTAACGAAAATAGATCGTTCATTCATTGGCAAATCATACAAATAATTGTATGTTATGGTGTATACCTAAATTCGGTTACTATAAAATTTAATTCAAAAAGTCAAACGTTATTTCCAGATGGATGTCGAGTTTGCGTAAGAAATGTGCAGTGCCTGTGAATAAGGAGGTGCTACCAAAGTTGGCAGAATTCTCACCGGGCGTACCCCCTCCCGATAACAACTCTCGAGCTCCCGTCAATGTCGTCATCGCAGATTTCGTCGACCTCGACGACGCAATCTTCTCCAAAACCATCATTCAACTCAACTTTAAACTATTAAGGAACACAGACATTGTATACCACAATAACGGGTAAAACGTTAGTTTTTAACAAAAGCGTTCTATCTTGTCTTTGGTAGTCAAAGACAATTCTAGAAACAATCAAACTGTACCTGATTTTTTTAACTATTGATATATTTTTTCCAAAATGGAAATTTTTGTGTTTGACAAGCGTAAGTTTGTTGAATTATGTGTGGACTTAAATATTACAAATGAAAATATGCATTGAAATAAATTTTAATTTGATCATAAACGTAATGTCTTTAATTTGAAACAACAAAAAGATATCAAGAATATTTTTTACTAAATATTTTGTTGCAGAAATCATCTAGCTTAATTTTTTCACACAAATCTTTGAATGACCATTTTTTATTTATAAGTTCATTGCAATCATTGCTGTTTAAAGCGGACAGTAATTGATCCGACAGTTCGTCTGAAATCTCCATTATTTTGCAAATTTTGTCCAATCGTTCTAGATCTTCTAAGGAATTGGTCAAATCGGTAATGTTAATCACTTGTGATTTTCGTTCTTTCATATGAAATGAATTTTCAGAGTCTGTTGCACTGACGCTGTCTAATTTGTCGTAAATGTCTTGTTTTCTTTTAATATCTCTATTACTCGCCGTAGTGACTGTGTTTATAGAGCTGAGGCATGATGACGGTTTTTCAGAGACTATATTCGACTCTGTTGCTAATTTTTTTAATACACCTTCTAGTCTCAATTGCAAATTACGGTCTTGTTTCTCGTGAGTTTCTGTATTTTCTGCTCCACGTTTATTACTGTTATTTTCTTCAAATGCATTTTTATCGTTAGCATGTACTAACCCGGATGTTAATAATTCGCTTTGCTTTGTTACTGGACAAAAAAAATTCTGTTCTTGTTTCAAGGATTTGTTCTGTGAACAATTATCGATTTCAATATGATTCATTTCTTCTTGATTACGTGCTTTGTGATCAATTTCTACTTGATTATGCGGTACTAAAGAAGTTTGATCTTGGATATGATTTTGGAAATCGGGCTGTTCATCGAAAGCACGTTTGGATATCTCTACTTGGTTAATATTATTTTTTTCTGCACCTTTTTCTGTTGTTTTGGAATTATTCGAGTCCAAACTATTTAATTTATCAGTAACTAATACACACTTTTTGTTACCTTCCTTACTATGTAAAGTTGGATTAATATTAAAATTACTATTTTTCAATTCTTCAAGTGAAGAGCTTCTTTTGTCATTATTAATTGAACCATTACGTATATCGTTATCGTTGTCTATGTCTTCATTCATAGAAAATTTGGTTTTATTTCTGTTCGTCTCTTCAGCAGCCAATTTAAAATTATTATTTTCCTGTTTAATATCTTTGCTATTATTATCATTAGTTTTTACTGCAGTATTGTAGCTGTTTTTATCAATAGAAAATTTCTGCGCTTCTACATTTGTGTCACCATTATCTGATAATCTAATTTCAATTTTACTATGTTGTGACTGTTTTAATAAATTTTCTGTCATGATTACCATTTTAGAAAATTCTCTTTTAACAGTCTCTAAGCGTTCTCGGGTTTTTATGCACGCATTGTTATTAAAATTAGGTGTAATTGCAACACAACTATGGAAAAAAGAACTTCTATTAGGTTGCAATGGTTCTTTAATATTCTCATCTTCATCATTCCGTATTTTAAACAACTCATCTTTCTTTTTGGAGTCTCCATTAGAGTGAGGTAATTTTCGTGTCCCGAATATGCGCGAATATATAAGTTTTTTTGTCATTGGTAGTCGCTTCGGAGAGTTAAATCCACTGTCTTGAGATGCGCTACACAATGATTTGGGATTATTATGACATTCATAAGTGCAAGCCTGGTGATACGTAAATTTATTATGGTTTCCCCTTGTCTGAACCAAACTTTGCTTCGGCGTGGGTCTAATATAAGACATTTTCGATTTCCATTCAAGTTGGTATTGTCTTTCCAAAAATAATATGGAATCAATAACACGACACGCATAAGAAAATTCATTTTCGTACCAACAAATTAATTTAAAGAAGTCTGGCGTTAATTGTAAACTGGAATCGAAATCCAAGATGCACGAGAAAGTGTCTCCTACAAAATCGGAAGAGACAGCTTGTTCTTTAGAAACTTTAATTATGTTTTTCATATTAAAATTTCCGGCATTTTCTACATGCCTTATTATTTCTTCCATTGAAGTATTCGATTTTAACCTGCATTTAGATAAAAGCGGAATTAGTTATATCAAATTTTTCATTTTCAAAATTAGTCTTTCATACTGCAGGAATTCGTTTCCTGTTATCAAGGAGGTTTTGAATATCCTCTACTATGATGCTCTTAATGGAATTTATGGTGAGGTTACGACAGTCGATACTGACCGTGCCTACGGGGGCACGGAATCGTCAATAAATTGGTAATTGCCCGCCTACTTTACTGAACTAGATCGATTACTTACGTCTGCCACAAATTTACCAGTACTTAGACTACGGGCGCTTTCCAATCCAGGGCAAATAATAACATAAATAATAACATGAAACCAACAAATGCATGTACGTAAAAGCTTCAAAGCTTCTCTTCCAGTGGATAAAGATTTTTTTTAACTGTAAATTTTATTTAAGTATACACTGGGATCATTGTTACTCTGTCTACTGAACAAAGCAATCTACATTCGGCTCCCGACTGGGGTAGACAATTCTGTCGCACATACATTTCGATCTTAGTTCTTTATATTTTTTTAAATATTGAATATGTGAGCATGTATTTATACACATAGCATCCGACAAAATATATAAACATGTAACATGTGTACCTTATCGTAATATCGAGCACGGAAACATTGACGATGGGAACCCTGAATGCCAGTCCGGTCATCTTGTCTTTGACTTGCGGAATTATCCTGCCGAGCGCTCGACAAGCGCCAGTTGTCGCGGGAATTATGTTTTGGTGGATACTTCTGTGATCGCGCCAATGCTACAAATTTATTTAAAAGCATCCTTAATCCTTAAAAAAACGAGTTTCTGATAATAATGACCAGCCATCGCAGCATCGCTTCGTTCTCGAAAAAATGTACGGTACGGACCTCGTAACTCGTTTTCGTTATATTATTTGTGGTACATACTTTGTTTTATTAGCTTCATTGACGCCAAAAAATGTGAAGAATACAGTAGTAAGTGTGTCCAAAAATGTACTACTTATTATGTAAATACACCTAAGTATATTTCTACTAATGAAATGTTTATGGTTCATCTGTCAAGTGTCACAGATGTGTGTGGACGGCAGTAACCACTTACCTCCATCCACAAACCTCTGTAACACCGAAGGCATCACTGAAGCGTTGCCGGTCCAGCTGGAAGCGAGAGTCACGCTTTTACTAGCTATCCCATATTGCAACGGAAACATGAAAAGTTTGAAGAATGGTAGGTCATTACCTTTCCTTTCAAACATAGTCCATCTAAAGGTTTCAAAGAAGGCGTCATCGCATGAATACTTGTAATAAAACCTTGTGAAACTCCAAAACGGTCTTCTAATATTTTAATTACCGGAGCCAAACAGTACAGCGTGCTAGACGCGCATGATATTACTTTATGACCTGCAATGTAATTTAAAAACTTATTAGGTAGATGTAATTTTCCCGATAATAGAAGTACTTCATAATCATACCGCGAAGCAGTAAGCTCATTTTAATGTTCAGTAGTCACTGCAATTATCATTAGATCAGATAAACTGTATTAATAAGATTCTAACCTAACACGCGTATAAACACACACACATTCACTAACTCTAATTTTGTTATTATTTTCTATATTCTTATACTATTTATTTAACTATAATTTTGTTATTATTTTCAGAAAATAGTATCGTTTAGTTTAATTGTATTTTATGTAAGATTTATACTGAGAAAGAGCAGGGCATCTTGGCACAGGTAAATACTTACTTAAAAGGATGCCCCCACAGCAAGAATTATGTTGTAATTTTTTTTTTATTTTTTTAAGAAATAAACTATTTTCATTCAATCTATACTTAATACAGAGTGCGAGTTTTGTAAGTCGAGGCAGGCCGCTAGCCTTAAACAATCCCGTAAGTAACATTTTGTATGTACTAGTTACCCTTGATAACCTTTATATTAAAAATACCTCGAATACCGAGTGCTGAAAAATTGTTTTTCATATTCCCTCATATTAAATAGTAGGATTTATTGATGTAGCTTGACAACACGACGACGTCCGAAACATAACGATACTCGAAGTCGATAGCATAAAATCGGTGCCATGTTTCTTTAAAATACCAAATTTTTGTCTAAGCTGCTTACTAAATATATCTTCGGACACACGCGGAATTTTACGGCGATTCAGTCGCGATGTAGCAGCTATATAATCGTGAATGCGATTGCTTTTACACCTGTACGCTGTAGCTGCAGTAATACAGTCGTAAAAAATATTCGCTGTCGACGCAAACGTAATACAGTAAACATATCATTTTTGGTGAATTATTCGTGAGATATTTATGTTGGTATCGATACTATTGTTTTCGCCTCGATAAACTCGTGGGTGTTGTCGCTAGCGAGGGCTTGCACCATTGCAAATGTTCGGTGTATCGTGCAGTAACCGCTTTTGCTTACGTACGAAATTGCCAAATGTTTAATGATGACATATTATGTTATTTATTTGGCGTCATAAATTATCGCTGGAATAACACGATAGTAATTGTGAATTTCGAATATTTTGCGATTTTATTTATTATTAAATTCAGTCTTATTAACTGTCCGGCCCATAAATTGTTTTACTTCCCGGGTGACTTGCTTGTATAAATCTTTTATCTTAGTATTTTCATGCGTTGGTGCAACTTAATCTGACGCAAGTTTTTATCAATAACATTGACTTGTTGGTGTCAGTATTGAAATGATTATAAACTGATTATAAATGTTGTTGATGTCACAATGAGGTATTAGGTAATTTTCCATTTTGTTATTGTAGACCATTAAGATACATTTATGAATGATGTTAAAAAGAAACATTTATATCCGCAGGTGGAGAATTACTTGTTATGGAGCTCCATAACCGTAACCGAAACTATCGGATATCCGAAATAAAAATATAATTGAAACCACAACCGAATCCTATAAAAAAGTTTCGGATAGGGGCCAAATCTAAATAAAACAGGTTGTCGCCGGCCGAGCCGATACACTAGTTGGTCGCTTTATGTTTAAACAGTTTTATTTATATTTATTATTATTTAATTTTCAAGGCTGGTGTTTTTTTCTGTGATTATAAAGCCACATAACACCTATAAATAAAGTCAAACGCTCTAAATACATATATTATTCTCAGTCGTAAATCATGTAATATTCGCAACCGAAATTATCCGAAAAAACGGATAATCCGAAATAATTTCATATCAGTAACCCTAACTGAAACCCATAAAGAATTATTCATATTCAGATCCTACATTTCATATCCGTACATCCTTATTATACTCCATAACCGAAATTATCGGATATGTAACATATAAATATATCCAAAACCGTAACCGAATTCGATAAAAAAGTTTGTAATAACAATTTGAATAGGGGCGGAGTCTACATGAAACACGTTAAGACAGCTTTTTGTCGGCGTAGCCGAAACATTGGCGCGCTGCTCTCATCTTTAGATTGTTTTTCTATCTAATCCCCACCTGATGGTAAGTGGTGATGAAGTAGTCTAAGAATTTGACCGCTTCAACTTGTAGCCATTCACTCACCTCTTCAAGACTTGACGATCGATAAGCTATTCCAATCATTTGCAATGACCATGATGAACCGACGCAAATCACGTTGTTCCAACAGGCGGATGTATATATGTAAAGGTTGTATAACTACGCGTTAAACAACCTACAGTAATTAATAAGTAAAATGATGTCATTATTAATTTATATCCAATAAATATGTTATTTCCAGAAAAGGACTTTAGACAAGTCTAGAGTTGATGATTCAGCCTACTAAACAAATCGTTTAAGATAAATATTTGTGGTCCTCCATTTATCATGTCAAATACAGCGGCAAATGCAATGCGGATGAGTGCGTGAGCGTTCATCATTACAACCCATGTTGACCCACTGCTGGGCTCCTCTTACCATGAGCCATTAGCCAAGTGCGAGTAGTCAGACTACACATGCCTTCGAGAACATCATGAAGAACTCTCAGGTACGGAGGTTTCTTCACGATTTTTTCCTTCACCGAAGCAATTGATAAATAATTTATAATACGCACATAATTTGAAAAATTAAACTTGCATGGAGGTTTGGCGCCCCAGTCACCGGTGCGGGAGACCTACGTTAATTTATATATATTTAAAACTAAAAACCTTCGCTCAGTTTGTCGTCGTTAACCCCCAACACTACCATTGGCACGTCGAGACTCGGCGCGGTCACCAGCACGCGTTTGACCCCCTCGCTCGTCAGATGACCCTGCAAGGTCCATGAACCGTCTACATACATTACCCATTCATAGTAAACAACATGCACCTCACATAGATAAACGTTATGTACCTACCGTTGTGTCAATTTGGTCAAAGAAACAGGATCCTAATTACATTTTTAACATTTTATTTATACGTACCTACTATTACTTGTTATCACATAACGATTGACATTAAGCACCTTCTCCAAATTTAAATAATTGTATAATATACACACATACATACACATATATATAATTATATGTATGTATATAATTGTCGCATCCAAGGATTATTTTAGAGCTGTTGAAAGTTGCTGATGTATACGTGCTCGATGGTAAGACCTTACGCCGCCTGTCTATGTAGCTCCCTTCGAAGAATCAAGCGTGATATAACTGATGTACCTATTTCTGTCGATACGCGGAGAGTCACTTGTTAAAGGTGTCTTAAGTAAGTCCATAATAGCTTACTGTTGCAAAAGTTCGTATACGCTGGAAAACACTTATTGCAATTGTTTGTTTGCTAATTATGGGCATTCAATATTAACAAAATATGTGGTTCTTTAAGTCCTGGAGAAGTCTCCATGCTGCTCTAACAGTGCAACGTAATAGGTAATTAGAGCAACGTAACCATACATACGTACATAACCATCACAGAACTGACCAGATGTATCACAGAAGACCTCCTCAGTGTAAGACCATTTACGCAATTTTTTAAATAGATTTGCAAATTTTTTAAACCTTTCTGCAGGTGACCTCGAGATATATTTCTTCATCATTAACTGTTTGTGTAAACCGTAATAAATAATATTTGACATGAATCATTAAATTCAAAGGTTGGATACCGATGCTTTTTCCATGTTTGTAAACATTCCTGAAGCTTCCACAACATATTGGACATCGGCTATTTGCCATGGTATGTTCGGAGGAAGTTTCTCCCTGAATATGGCAATTTTATGACCTGTGTTGTGAATAAAATGTTAATTAAAAATACCGCAAGTAGTTTAAGAATGGTGGTTTGAAAATGGAACACAACAAGCAAAATCGTATGCGGCGCAGTTTAACGGCTAAAGTAATGTTGGAATTTCTATATTAGCATAAAGCTAAATATAATTTATTAGGCCTGACTTATGCTTTCCCCAAAAACAATTTAGTTAAATTGATTGTTAATAACAATGATATAAAATAGTGAGAAAATAGTGAAAGATAAAATGAAGGCCATTTAAAGTAAAAAAAAAAACTAAAAACGTTGGTGATTTTATTTGTGGCTATAGAAGTTAGCAAATTACTTTTGAAGTTACTTCAATACAAAAACTGGCTTCTTCTGTATTTAGAATATTTACGAAAATTAAATACATATTATATACAGTATAAAGTAATATAATTAGTACCATCAATAGTGATTTCATTCTCTGATCTCTCCACAATTCTTTTAAATTTCCCGTGTGTAGAATCGAACTTAATAAGATAACATATATAATCAATGTCCACGGCAGGATCGTTTATAGCAGAGACCTGCAAAATATTATAGGACAAATATACAGACCAAAGATTTGCTAATTTCCTATATTTTTCAAAGAATCATAATTTTTTTACCTTTACATCTGAATTTTGAAAACAAGTCCTAAATATTATTCGACCTATTCTTCCAAAGCCATTGATGCCCACGTTTAAGGACATGGCCATTAATTAATTAATATCAGCCCAAAACTTATCGATACATTAAACTGTCTGATTTTGTTTTATATTATTACACTTATCTACCCTTCCGTGTTACCATTTTGATTTATCCGCTTTCCGAAAATTGTACTATCGTACCATAGACGTAATGTCACCATTTTATTTACAGTCACGTTGTTTACTCTATAATTGACATCAAATTTATTTTTAAATTAGTAATATTCTCAAACTTTTCTCTATGTATAGACAATTTGATACTTATTTTGATAAAACAATACTTTACAAATAACACTAAGTTCAATTTTTTTTTTATTTTATACAATATGCTAGGATTTGAAACCTTGTAAAATATTACAGTACTCTGTATTTGAAGCCACTGGTATTGATAAGTATATTAATACTACATCTACACCAATTACGAATAGGATTGCATTCGCAAACAATTTAACTGTAATTAGACTGAAGTCACGAACGGGATTGGTGGATATAACATGTTGATATTTATTTGACATTAATGTAACCAATCACTTTTATGCTAGAAGTAAAATACATTTTATTGTAAGTGAAATTATCCGCAGGTGTTGTCCTATTCATTAGACGCGAATGCGCGCGCATAGTACGTGAAATTGTGTACGTCATCATCTTGCGTCTATACTTGTGTTCATTTCAGTTGTCCTTCACCTGACATTCGAGTTCTCCATTTTGTGCAGAGCGTACGTGTCCGGGTATTTCCAGTAATTCCAAAATAATCAAGTAAGTAATTTACAATTTATTCTTATGGCAATTTTTAATCGATGCCGATAATAGTATGTTTAATAATAACCGAGTTGGAAACAATATTAAATCAAATAACACTACGTCAAGACAAGTTCTCGAAGTACTTGCCGGGATGTTGAATGACATATAGCCATAATTTAGTAGTGTATTTTTGTGAAGCAATGTTGCTCATCTATTAAAATAATCTGAACTTTCACACTAAATAAGTTTATTATGTGTGTAACCTTAAATACTTTTTATTCCATTCATTATTCCATGTGACCTTTATTTGACCTCCGGTTACCGGTAGGTAGCGGATCATTATTGAACCCACGTCGAATAAATGTATCTAGATTACTACTACATGCGTCGTAATATTGTAAGATCTAATCTGATTACAAAGAAGACACGTCTTCCGCCCTGATGTAACTTTCACGAGAATAGCAAGAAAATAACAATTTGTCATTGAAATGTTGTTTGTGCCTACCTACTTCTGATGTGATAATTAATTTGCTCAAAATATTATTTATCAAATGTATATACTATAGTTATTGGATATCGTTTTATCTAATTATATGAAGGTCAAGCGAGAACAAGCTTTCATATCTAATTAAGTATGATATTGATTAAGATGTTGAAGTTTATAAAAGTAAGCTGCATATACTTAAACCACGTTTTGTAAAAAAAATTAAGTTTAAAATAAAACAATTCTGGTCAAAAAAAATATTGTTACATGTTTGCTCTACTGTGAAACTTTTTAATATTTTATTTTTATAATTTATATGAAAATCATAGCTAAACTCAAAATATTCCAGTTGTATTCACATGCATATAAATGTTTGAAATCAGTTCAGACTGGTTACTTTGGACATAAGTGAAGCGTTAATGTATTCTACTGAATATCCATATTATGGTTTTAATACAGGTATTGATGTCATGAAATCAATTGGTATTTATCATAATATGTCTCTACTGATACACAATCAGCAAAATGTAACTATCAAATTGGTAATGTTTATTTGCAAGCTTGATTTATTTTATTTTTATAAAATCATCTTATCAATATATTTATATCATCTAGTATATGAACAATAGTAAGACATAAAATTATTTGGAATTTTTGTAGGATTATGGTGATGAGAGAGATGATGCATATTATTTAAACATGGGCTTGACCTGGTCTAATTTTTTGTACTTTCATTATTGCAGACAACACCATGTCCAAGATCGGTATCAACGGATTTGGCCGCATTGGTCGCCTTGTGCTCCGAGCTTCAATCGAAAAAGGTGCCCAGGTGGTTGCCATCAATGACCCTTTCATTGGTTTGGACTACATGGTCTACCTGTTCCAGTATGACTCCACTCATGGACGTTTCAAGGGAACTGTAGAAGCCAAGGATGGCAACCTTGTTGTGAATGGAAACAAAATTGCAGTCTTCTCTGAGAGGGACCCTAAAGCCATCCCTTGGGGAAAAGCAGGAGCAGAATATGTTGTAGAATCTACTGGTGTTTTCACCACCACGGAAAAAGCTTCAGCTCATTTGGAAGGTGGTGCCAAAAAGGTCATCATCTCTGCTCCCAGTGCTGATGCTCCCATGTTTGTTGTCGGCGTAAATCTTGAGGCATATGATCCATCTTTCAAGGTCATTTCTAACGCCTCCTGTACCACAAATTGCCTCGCACCCTTGGCCAAGGTCATCCATGATAACTTTGAGATTATCGAGGGTCTGATGACAACCGTGCATGCTACTACTGCTACCCAGAAAACCGTCGATGGACCCTCTGGTAAGCTGTGGCGTGATGGTCGTGGTGCCCAACAGAACATCATTCCAGCTGCGACTGGTGCAGCCAAGGCTGTAGGAAAAGTCATTCCAGCTCTCAATGGCAAACTGACTGGCATGGCGTTCCGCGTCCCCGTCGCGAACGTCTCCGTTGTCGATCTTACTGTTCGTCTCGGCAAGCCCGCTAGCTACGACGCTATCAAGCAAAAGGTCAAGGAAGCCGCTGAAGGTCCTCTGAAAGGGGTTCTTGGATATACTGAAGACCAGGTTGTATCCTCTGACTTCATCGGAGACTCGCACTCCTCCATCTTTGATGCTGCTGCTGGTATCTCACTGAACGACAACTTTGTTAAACTGATCAGCTGGTATGACAATGAGTACGGTTACTCCAGCCGAGTCATTGACCTCATCAAGTACATCCAAACAAAGGATTAATTCGATCATCGAGTGATGATATGAAAGTATTGTGGAGATTAATGTCGCTTATAATTTTAAGTTCTAAGTGTAGCTGTGTATTTATCTCAATTATGTTACTTTCGATGTAGCAAATTTTGTATGTGTATTTTTAATTTGTTGTTTCTGAAGCTGTGTTTGAACTATAACACTGTTAATATCAGTATTAAACAGTGATTACAAAAAATTTTCTAATTTTTTTTTCAGTCCCATTCACATTACTGAGGACGTGATATCACGTCACTATAGTTTCAAGATTCTGACACTGTTACAAAACTTACTAAATTTGGACGACGATTATGTCATGCTTGTCTTATTTTATCGAAGCATGAATCATTATCGCCTGCTCAAACAAATACGTTTAAATAGGTATATAAAACAGTTATCAGGCAATCCAATGTCATTCGTTGAAAAAATTGCATTTAATGCCTATTGCATAGTGGAGCGACACGTTATTTAACATCAAATAATTTTATTTTATGTGCACATATGAACGATTTTCTTCAATAATTGTAAAGATCATAAAATATGAAGCCATATTTAATATCTGATGATAAGTGTTGCATTTTTGTATGGTATAATCCGTAATGCCAAAGGCATCAATCATGCCTTTTTAACTAAAAACGATAGTTGCAGTACGGTAGGTACCTAAATACAAGCAGAATGATGTATATATATACATAACTTTAGTAAACGCATAAAGAGGATATTACAAGACAACGTTGTACGTACATCTGCAGACCTAGGAACGGCAAAGTAATATAAGTAAACTAATATGAATAAATTACCTACAGTATTTGTGCCAGTAATGGACACTTAAACAACAATTAAAATTAAAGCTTTACAATCCTGATTAGGGATGTATGGATATGAAATTTCGGATCTGGATATGGATACGGATATATGAATTATATTTTACAGGTTTCGGTTAAGATTACGGACATGAAATTATTTCGGATTATCCGATTGTTTCGGATAATTTCGGTTACGGATATTAGATGATTTATATATATTGTTAGCAGCAAAGTGACGTCACATCCGTTAAGAGGAGGGGATGGCGGACAGTCACCGCCAAGCACCTATATAAGACGATGAGCGCTCGTCTTGACACAATTAGCGCCCCCTTTCCCTAAAGGGGGTCGCATCAGATGTCGGCTTAAAGGCCTCCAGGCCAAAGTCAGCCTCGGGTGGTGTTTAGTGGGTAGGCCCCTAGGTTTTTCGGGAGTCCCACATAACCAGCGCAGCCGGCTGCGCTGGTATGCTATGAGCATTCACCACCCCCCTCCCCCGTTTCCCGGATGGTAGCCCTTTTTCCAATTGTCTGGGCGCAAAAAAAAAAAAAAGTCTTGACACACTGATACTTGTGGTGAACGTGTTAAGGGGAAACTCTGCCTGTTTGAATAGTCAATTCCATTTCGTGTTATATTTGTTTAGAATTTATTTACAACAGTCTGCTTGATTTTCTATTCCGTGATTTATAAATTTCACTATTTAAAACACTCGTGATCTTAATGAATTTCTTATTTTTATTGATTTAGTCTCGTTTTTGCTAAGATCAGAACTGGGATAGTTCTCACGTCCCCTGACCCGTTCCAAAGCAGATTAGCCATTCAATTTTAAAAATCTTTTTTTTAATTTTTTTGAAAGTGTGCAAGTGGTAATTTTATGTGGTAAGGTGATAAAATCTGGTGAGTACGTTCCAGTTTGATTACTGTAGGAGACGATAGCGTATTTTCAAATACATTGTTTGTGTAGCTTTGTCGTTACTCGATATTTTTGCCTACCCTCAAGTTAATTGGCAACTTTTGTCTTCAAACTTTTGTCGTGAAAACGAAATTAGTCATAATGGTGCTAAGAATATATAATGTATTTACAAGGTAACAGTTTGACTTTATTTCTAGTTACTATGTACCTAGTATTATAAACAAAGAAAAATATACTGTTGTTAAAAATTAAATAATTAAAACTTTCTAAAATGAGAACGACGCGGCTAGTATATTGGATCGTCCTGCGAAAATCTGTCATCGCGCATTTTATTTAGTCTCGACCGCTATCCGAGATTATCCTAAACTTTTTATCGGATTCGGTTACGGTTTCGGATATATTTTTATTTGGGATTACCGGTAATTTCGGTTACGGTTACGGAGCTCCATAACATCCCTGATCTTAATTACTTGTGTAATACGAATAATTCTTTTAAAATTACGTATTAAGTATAGTATTTCCAAAATTGGCTTTAATTAATTATGGTACACGTTACGTTACGTTTGACGTTGGACTTGGGAATTCGTCGCCTCAAACTGGTTGATGCAGCATTCAATGATCTTCCAACAGGAGGGGCCATTCGTCATAAAACTACTAGAACCGGAGAAGTTGCCTTGAACTCTTAGACAAGAAGACTCCGGTGCAATCTGTAATCTCTCTAGAGAAAAAACTGGTAGCTAACTATGTAATAAAATCTCGGCAGCTATTTTGCTGTCGACCACTTCTACTTCTTGTGTCATCATGGAACTTGTCAAACTTGGCAGATGTGTAGATTTGTTGACAATACAATCATATAGTACTAAATGTTAAAAATATGTTATGTTTTTTGCATGGTTAAATGATGATCTGGAAGGTAGGCGAGACAACCTTGAAATATCTACTAGTAAACTTGTCGAATTTGGGCTCATTTGATTGAACGTGAGTCATTCTACTGGTATACGGCTAACAGCACCTTGTACGCCTAATAGTAAATTCATCGAGTTTGGTCTTCGATTAGATTAGTCTTAACTAGCTCTGAACATTTCATTCGATGACGACGACCTATTTCTGGAACTTAAAGGTATAATAATAAAATATTGTTTATAATAAAAGTAGTACTTTAACTACACTCTGGTATTGTAGTTTGGTTAACACAGTAATTAGCAAAGAGTATGGTATTCTGTGGTCGTTTGAATCTTGATGTAGGTAGTCTGTGGTTAAATGGCTGCAAGCACGTCGGGCAGCTGTCAATGACATATTCGTTTGCTTCGTGTAATTTTTGTGATGTTAAATTTTCAAATCCGTCTATTTATCAATGAATATGGTTTTTATTAACAGATAATGATTGCACATCTTTTTTGTGAATTCTACCATAAATAGTTCTAGTGTTTAGGTGAAATTAATTTGTGAATAGTGGTTATAATGGAGGATCTCAATTTGACAGAAACCGAAATGAGATATTTCGGTGATTTGTTTTTATGTTGCGATGAGGAATCCAACGGGAAAATACCAATTTTAAAAGCAACAGAGCTATTTAGATCATCGAATATACCGAACGAGATTTTACGTCTGGTAATTTTGTAGACTACTGTTGAATAACAATGGTTTGTTTGCGACCGATTCATTAAGGTATTTAATTATGTTACAGATCATGGATATAAGCGTGGCTCCTAGCAATTGTGCGACTTTGAATCACATGAATAGAAAACAGTTTTATTCGGCTCTTAAATTAATTGCTGCCCATCAAACAAACAATAATATGGCTTTAAAACCAGAGTTATTAAATACGCCCTTAGATCTCCCTCTGCCAAGATTTACGTGGACTTTAAATTCAGACTCTAATATAGATTTGATTCAGTTATCGAATTCTCCGAAAGAACAGCATTTGTCTAAGAGAGACCGTAATTTTGGAGGAAGTCTTGGTGCCTATGAACCAATGAGGCTCTCTTCTAATTTATCTGATAGTGACATGCCTCAAACGTTGTCCCATGATGTCACTGAAGTATTAAGTACAGATTCAGAAATGGAATCTGAGACTGCATCCCAAAGATCTGGTTCATGTGGTGTAAGTATAATTTTTTTATTACTATTTTTTATCCAACTTTAATAAAGTATTGTATACTTTATGTATATATTTCTATGTATTGTATATATATATTGTGTTAGATAATGTAGAAAAAATTTCATGCATGTCATCAATTCTATAACTAGGTCATTATTTCATAGAGTAAAAAGATGTTATTTTAATGAGTAATCAAATATCAGTACTACATTTATCTAAACTTCTTATCTCGACATTGTAAGAATGTCATACATTTAAGTAGAATAAAATTAATATTGTTTTTGCTCTTAACACTGCAGCTAACTATGTCATACAAGATATAGCAATTATCTGAGTTGTAGTGGAATTTTTATCCTACTTCTGAATATATGTACAATAACAGCTATATGTAGATTTGATACATTTTTCTCACTATGATATAGGTTCTCAGTATATGTGCATGTGCCCTTGCCAACTATATACTGGCTCGATTGCATCAGCTAATGTTATGGTTGTAAACAAAGTCCATGCAGCTGGATTGAAATATTGGATGCTTACATTAAGTATATTGTACACCCACAAAATATACTTAATGTAAGTACTGGTATTATAAAAGAGTGTGTAAAAAAAGTGTGTCTGTCATGATTTAAATTTAAAATCTAACTACTGTCTTTATTTGCAGTGTGTTATTCTTATAGCTACATGCTCCTTTACTTTTTGCTATCTGTTTTTTACTCAAAGGTTGTAATGAATAGCTTACCATCAGCATTAATACCTTAAATCTTACTGTATAATAAGTTTGTATTTTTTGTACTAAGTAAGTAATGAATAAATAACAATAACAATAAAACTTACATATTATTTTTCCTGAAGATATCCAGAATCTATCTTGAGACAAACAGTGGTCTTTTAATGTTTTATCCCAGCCCTTCCTTCCTCTTACCAGAAGGCGCCATCTATACTTATTTGAATTTGACAGTTAAGTTTAGATGGGCAACTTGATTTCTTTGTTAAATCATTGTAACTCATGATGTCCCAGATAGAAATAATCTGGATTCTGGATGTCTTCAGGAAAAATAATAGGTAAGTTTTATTGTTAGTTAAAACTCTATTTATTCTGCTTCGACATCCAGATTCCATCTCAAGTGATGTGTTTGTTATCACCTGATATGTACCTAAATCCTGTATATTGTAGGCAGGTATATGATGCTGTAATGTGTGATCTATTTATTATTTAACAGTAACTTAAGTAAGAATGTAAATGTTTAAGTAATGTAAACAATACTGTAATTTATTTTACTGCATCAGAATATTTAGATAATCCTAATCGAACTAATGAATCAAATTCTTTTTGGTAGTATTTCCTAAATGTATGTTCCTGTTTCCAATTCCCTGTGGAAAGGATTTTATTAATACTAAAATTTTCTATGCAATATAGTGACGCTACGGTTGCATATATAGCCAGGTGTTACTTCTAAACCAGATTCTCTTAGAACAGACTTTATCCAACCATACGAAATAGTCCTGGACGCAGGCTTCGGGTCACCACCAACAGTAATAAACAAATCTAAACAATGAATATTCTGATGTTGGATGTCTGATAAACGAATTAACTTTCTAAGCCAATAACAACAATTAAGATTTTTAACAGGGTGCGAGAATAATTTCCAGCCGGATTGTCGATAATTGCTATTGTCTGTTTTTGATCAGAAACAAGGCCAAAGAAGTATGTAGTCATAACTCTATCATGAAAATTATTGGCACCAATTCTTAGCAGGGTGAGATCATGCACTCTACGTTCAGACATCAGCGAAAGCAGTACGGCTACTCGCTTAGAAACTTCGTAAAAATTATTTTCATCAATGATAAGTGTAGACAAGTAGGTAATAAATGACAACTCTAGGGTTCCAAAAAGGTGGCTTTGAATCTTTAGACTTTGATATTGATAAAGCTTTAAAAATTTGATTTATGAAAAAGTTCCAGATAAATTTACATTTGTGTTTGTGAAATTATTTTATGCACTAAAATGATTTTTATAATCAAGATTACATTCGTTATAAAGAAAAATTAAATACCGTGCTACTTGACATGGTAAAGGGTTTTTTAAATCAATTGTATTATTTGTACACCAAGATTTCCATCTTTTCCAAGCATGATGATAAGCATTCATGGTGGACTTTCGCCAGTCGGAAAAAAGTATGGATTTCTCTTGCTCCATCCAATCAGCAATCATGTCGAGTCACCCAAAATCAGCCATGCTTCCAACCGAATATCTTTTATTTCCGAGGAATGAGTACCCGTCCTGGTTGTCTATCAGTACTTCGGGAAGGTTTGGAATTTCATATGGTGTTTCGATAGCTCGGCGACTTATGTCTGCTCTCTAAAATACGTTGGTCCAATTTGGTGCTATGAGTTAAATGCCATTCCACACAGCTCGAGTTGCGAGACAATGCATCTACCTCGCCATTGTACCTTCCCGGGATATAACGAGCTGTAAGACATATGTTGTATTTGTCTAGTACTTTCAGTAACCATCTAACCTAACCACCTAACGGTCGAAAAGTTTTATGGACCTGGTGTCGCCTTCTTTATTGAGATATGCTACTACGGTGTGGTTGTCCGATTATAGAAGAATGTGAGTATTGTTCAGTTGATGTTTTCTCTCCACTACTACTGCATAAACGTCGTACAATTCTGTGAGATTCACATGCCACGAGATCTGGTTCATCCTCCACTGCCCTGTCATTTTTATTTCGCCCAATTGAGCTCCCCAACTGAAGTTTGATGCATCTGTTGAAAACAGGTGTGAAATTTGTCGCAAATGAATCAGAGTTGATTCTGAAGCAGACTTTATCCACCATTTAATTTTGTCCAGGAGTAGGTCGAATATCGCAACACGCCTGTACGGATGAGTTTTAGGAAGCTGTCGACTAAAGTACTAAAAGTAAAGTAAAGTAAGACTAAAGTGTTCGACAATGCAATCTACCTCTAAGAAAATGACAAAAGAGGCAAAGTTCAGTCGCCCCAGTAGGGACTGGGCCTGTTTGAGGAATTAACTGCTTGCTGACATCTCATCAGAAGTGCCGTGCGGAGCGTAATGCACTTCGGTTCCGTCAGGGACTTTGCGTTGCGTTTCCTGTCCCACAACACACCCAGAAATTCGAGCCGTTGTGTCGGAACTAGAACAGACTTGTCGTGTTTGGTAGTCCATCCTAGCTGCTGTAATACATCCATAGTGTATGCTATGTGATTGCAAAGGGCTTGGCGGGATCGATCTGCTAATAAGAAGTGGTCCAAGTAAACTTTGCATCTGATTCCCCTTTTTCTCGGGTGTTTGGTGATCAAATTCGTTAAAGACGCAAATGTTCTTGGTGCTGATGACAGACCGAACAGAAGAAAATTCATTTGGAATAATTTACCTTGATACCATAACCATAGAAACCTCCTGTGCCTTTCAAAATTTGTAGATGAAAGTATGCTTGGCTCAGATCGATTTTCACCAAACAATCCTCGTTCTGTAGGAAGCTTATTATCCGAAAGAGTGTAAATAAGCGAAATATTTTTGTTATTACAAACTTGTTTAATTGATTTCGGAACAAGAAAAATGTTGATAGGTAACTGTTTTCGGCTTCTTCGTGGATGCCCGACATTAACATAGTCTGAATCTGTTGTGAAATGAGAGGGCTGGCTTTCGTTTCGAAATTCTTTAAAACTTTTCTGTTCGGGGAAATAAGTTGAGGGCGCATTAAAAATAGAATGTTTACCCCGTTTAAAAATTTGCACAATTTTTTGGGTGCTCCGTACATGTTGAAATTGCATCAGATACCCTCCTCGAAATTTCGGTAAGTCATGAACGATTACTCTTACTTTTGGGAAAATGAGTGAAAAAACATTTTCTGGTTTGATGGTTTACCTGCAGCCACAGGAAACCTGCCGGCATCATAGTTTGGTTTGCCACGATACTGCGAACTGCTAGGAGTTGGTTGCTTCTAGTTTGGTTGGTTGGTTCTAGTTTGTTTTATTTTATCAGCGCCCCTCCCCCCCTATTTTGGACATAAGTATTAAGGGAGTCCTCTTCGAACAAAAACTGCTCTAGGTGATATTCTATGCAAAACGGTACTATGATACTCATCCGGTATTTGTGTTAATAATTGTTCACGGCCTGAATTTAATAAATCGGTTCTTTTCCCACAAGTGATTTGTTAAATATCGTTAGTAGTTATATCCCGGCTGCTTGTTAAACAATTTTTCTATTTTTTTTAATAAACTTATCGGAGTGAGGGTATTTTATTTAAATTGACCCATCTCCTAGATTTTGTAATGCAGTGTGTAACTCTTCTGTTTGTATTAACACAGCATTAGATAAAGCAGCAAACGATCTTTCTAGTAGATGTAAACGATTTTCTTCAGGTAAAATTTGTGATGCGAAAAGTCTTAAGACATCGTTTATATTAAGCTCAGCGAAACCGGGGATAGTAAAATATTTCTTTTGGGTTTCAGCAAAACGTTTTGAATTCCAGTCCTTAGATTGAAAGTGTTGTAAATTACATATCATAGTTACAAAGGAATCGGTTATCTTTGGATATAATGGTTGTTTAACTTGGTCCAGCCATTCTCTAGTAATGATATTTTATACATACGTCAGTTAATTTTGATTTATAAAAGTACTTTAGTTCCTTTAAACGAATATCTCTCCACATGGCTCTAAATAATTGCAACCAGCTCATTGTTATCTGTCGTCAAGTTTGTCGAAAATAAGTTTTATTCTGTACTGGTCCTAAATCACAAATAAGTATTATAATGTTAGGATCATACCTAGGTAATTGAAATACCCTATCAAATCGAATGCAGTTTTTTTGTAATAACTGATATTTATTTCATGCTGACCCCAATGTCTTGTGTTCATATTTTTGATTTTGAAAATAAATTTACTTTTTCTACATTCATATCATATATCATTTTGATACCAATATATGTAGCATAAAATTGGGTTTAATAATAACATGGCCTTTGCCAAATGGTTGTCCTGTTTGTGCCTGCAATAAAATGTATGTGTCTTTCAAATATCCTTTGTGAAATATTTATGTTGCATTGTATGCATAAAGTTAGGTTTGTATGGCGCTTATGTATTTTTTAGTGTATAAATACCATTTCCACTACTAACAACAATTGCTAAATAAAATGTGTATTTAAAATTGTTTATGAAATATCTATCTTTAGTCTACATTTGTTTGTTGAACAGCGAAGAGCGAAGACTGGTTCACCATGGAGCACAGCCAGCGAGAGTCCCACACCAACTAACAGTGTAGCTGAGCGAGTGCATCCAGTGTGGGAACACAGCGCCACCGGACGTGGCGTGTGGCCTGCCAACACCGCTGAGGAGCACACTAGACTGCTGGGTAAGTTTTTGTTGCATAGATGTACGGAGAAGTTCCTTTGGACATTTCGTCTCCATTATCAAGCATCTAATGGTCATGGTAGTAAATGTAAACATGATAACACTCTTGCACTAGGATTCCCTGTATTGTAAGGACATCATAAATAAGCCATAATAAATAATTGTCTCGGCGGTCGGGAATCGAGACTCGATGGGGTCCCTCGGCAGACAAGTTCACTAATTAATAAGCTGCGAGATCTTCATGAGAAGTAAAATGATAGTTTTTAAAATATATTGTAAATATACAAAAATATTGATAAATGATTTTGAAATAAATGTTTCTGTCCAGTGTAGAAGTCTTTAAGGCAATAAGGAATACCCTTCTTACCTAACTTGGTGCATTATATGATCCAGAACCTTTGCTACTTTCTATAAGGTGGGTTTGCACTCAAGTACCAAATTATAATATTAAAAAAAAAAAAACTCGCTGGCTTATAATTTCGACAGCCCTGTAACTAACTCAGTTTGTAACTTTGTAGTAACTAATTGCTGAACAAAGATTCCCAAGTTTGATTGCCGGTCGGAGTAGACATTTATGTGACACATAAATGTTTGTTCTCAAGTCTCGGCCGCTCGTGATATCCATGGAATCTTGCAGAGAATTCGCGGGAGCGCGAGTACGTAACACATTACCAATAATACATCCACACGGTGAACAAATACTTCAATCAACTGCCTCAGAATTACACGTAACAAAGTAACCTTAACGCCAAGGCAAAGGTTATATGAGAACAAAAACGAATAACACATTTTACTTCCATAAAAATATAGTAATTATACTAACTGATGTAGGAGGTGTGCTATGAATAAATAGAATTACACTCTAATTTTGGTGTTGCGTTCGCAATTCGGCCGCCAACCATCGACCCGCTCGATATCGTTATCGGTGTATTGACGTGTATTTTTAAACTGGGGTAACAATAGGACTGTCGAGTAGGCTCTGTAGGTTGTCGCAGGGTTAACATCGGACGATGGCGGCCGCACAATTCGGTACATGTCTGTGTATCGGAGTATAGGGATCCGTCACGATACACGCGACCTTGGGAATAACACATACGCGTTGCTTCAAAGAATAAGGCAGCAAACTTACCAGTTAACAGGCTCTTGTTTATTATATAATTTTGTAGCATCTCACTTGATGGTAAGTGGCGAGTAAATCGTAGGTGGTGACAAAAGTAAACAGCTAGGAAGTAAGCCTGCTAAATAATGCAACTCAATCATTGGAAAAATATTTCACATCTGGTTATCAATGGCTACTATTTTCTGACTTGTATATAGCTGCTAATCAAATAAATTACATGAAGATGGAGTATATATCACCCCGTCCATTTATCGGCTGGATAAAAGATTTAATGACACGTAAAATCAAGTGTAAATTTAAATGTTGGTATTAATCCAGGTACGGAGGAAGAATCGTCGGATCGGCATTCCTCGGAAGAGGACGGCGAGGGCGACGATGTGTTCGCGATCAGTGAGGCCCAAGCGCTTCACTACGCGGCACAGTTTGCGCAACTGCGACCTGAACGAGGGCTGCTCTCCGGACAGACCGCTAGGTAAGAGGAGTCAAGAGGCAGTTGGCCGGCAACGGGGGTTTTATGGGCTAAAATCTCACATAACCCAGACCATTTCTACATTAGTATCGTTTAAGGGTTTGTTTTCCAATAACAAGCCTAAAAAGGTAAGAATTACCTTAAGTTGGCCTGGATGTGGGAACCATATGTAAACTTCTACAGTATACAGGATTAATTTGCATCTTATAAGCTTTGTAGTCCGGATTTTAGACATACAAATAACTTGACAGACGGAAAGTGTATTTACATATGAATTAATATAATTTTATTACACTAGATGTTTCAATTTAATCTTTATTTATTTATTTATTTAAACTTTTGCACCATACAAACTGTAATGATACAAGGCGGACTTAATGCTAAAAGCATTCTCTGCCAGTCAACCTTCGGAAAGTCAGAAAAAACACTCA
>PDGT01000075.1:182451-260871 GCA_003671415.1 Megathymus violae
AAAAGAAAAAAAAAATCTTTACATGGATATGTATATACTAATCATGAATGCTGGCATACCAAGCCTTACAAAACACCTTATTGCCTCATATATTAAAGCTCTAATTAAGACATTTAAATATTGTTAACACATTATTATTATGGAATATTTAATGGCATTTTATTCATTTATTGCGTTATTTATATTTTATGTAGTGGTTATTAAATGCATATAACTGCACATTGATTAATGTACATAATTATTATTTATGTATAGCTGTCATGTCATTTTTTACTTGTATGTGATTTGCTCTAATAACTTTCAGAAAAGTTTCAATTTCACCTTCCTCTTTCATAGTAGTAGATATTTTAATAAATTTATATTATATCCTGACAGTAATTTTGCTCACATAAAACGTAAACCTTAGTCCCATATAAATTACCTGTATTGTCTCAAATTTATGATAATAACAATAAAACAATTTTAATATTTTTATATATATATATAAATCTAAATTGAACATCTGTTACCAACTTTAGACAGGACTACGTCAGATTTAGGCTAACGTTCCAGGCAACCGAGATCAAATTGACTGTATGGTGATAACCACAGACTGGAAATATTGACGTTTTCTTAAGTTTCTTAAGTTAATCTTTTCTTAAGTTTAAAGGTGGTTTGAATTTAGACTATAGTGTAATCGTGTTTTGTAATAAGGTTGTTAACTTGTATCATTGCAGAATGTTCTTTGAAAAGTCGCGCCTCTCCGTGCCGGATCTTCGTAAAATTTGGCAACTATCCGATATCACCAAAGACGGTATGCTGACTCTGGAAGAGTTCAGCATAGCCATGCACCTTATCGTGCTCCGGCGGAAAAACATCCCCGTGCCGGACTCGCTGCCCGCTTGTCTCGTACCCAAGGTAGATTCACACTTCTCCCAACAAGCGGTCACCACCGCTCTGGTTGACCTGGGCTCCGACATGTTCAGCTCGGGAACCTCGGCGGATTTCAATTTTGCACCCAAACCCGAGGTGATTGATCAAAGTAAAGTTAAAAAGCCCGAGGATCGGCCGCCGTCTCTCACCCCACCCAAGCCGGAAGCGCAAGTGAACAACAAGGAGTGGACTAAATTTGTCGACTCGCCCACCTCCAGCGTATCGAGCCCCGGTCCGAAGCCGGTCAACTTCGACTTCCACAAATCCGCCGTCGAGCGAGACCCGAAAATATTCCACCCCGTCGCGTTACGCGTCACCCCCGACGCCAACTCTCTGCCCCTTGACGGGGATCTACGTTCGAGCACGTCCCCGCGACGGGACGACTTCGCGCACGCCTTTGAACTCGCGAGTCCCAAACGATTGAATTCCCAACTCAGTGAACAACCAGCCAACGGGACGTCCGAAATTAAGTCGATCCAACGACCGCAGCCGAAAAAACCGGTGAAGAGCGTCGGGGTGTTACCCCCACCTCCAACCAGGGAATCCTCGGTACATCCGGAGGAAGGACCTCAGTCACTTCAGTACGCACCCAAAAAGGAGCCGCCGCCTCCGCCCCCGCCACGTCCCTTACGGAACCACACGCGCTCAAGCTCGCTCGACTTGAACCGTTTCAAAGGCGCTCCTGCGCCCCCACCGCAGCCCCCCCCGAGGATGTCTCCCTCCGCAACATCGCCACCCACCCGTCGGCTGATCAACCAACGGAGCGAGGGGGAGCCCGCATTTCCGCCTGACGCGTTCGCAGTTCGCGAGTATGAAGGCGAGGGTTTCGGGTACAATCGGGATGACGGGCCAAAGATGCATGGTGCGTTCGAGGTGTACCGCAAGCCATCCCGTGAATCGTCTTGTGAAACTGAGCCCGATGTGAAGGCGTTGCAGGAGCAGAATGCCGTATTGCACCGCGTGTGCCGCGCGCTCGGCGCCGAGCTAGCTGACGTACAACGCGAACGCGAAACCCTCCGCGTGAGGCTAGATGCGCACACCACTTCGCTGTAGATATTAACGGGATTGTCGTTTTGGAGTGTGCTACAATTTGTTTACCTTACCATTTCATACTTAATTCTCCTGCTGTGAAATTCGATTCAGAACGATCTGGTTCTTCAGAGCATGACGCGAGTAGTTAAACTCAACAGCTTGGGAGTGTTATGATACGTTGGTTGTATTGTCGGACATTATAGTTTGGTTATAATGTTGTCCTTGAATCGGTAACCATTTACTTCGGACCCTTGCGTCCGATTCGTCACTTCGTTACCGCAAGTCCTGAAAGCTGTTTGGATTTGGACATTAAATATTTCGAACTTTGAATAAGTTGAAGTTTTAACCTCGACTAAAATTTGACGATATCGGTAGAATTAAGTATGAGTGCGATAACGGAATAGATTCTATCACCTAATCCGGAGCGACCACGCCCCAACCTCGCTTTAGCTCCTTTTATCTATTGCTATTTTTCTGAAAATTTAATGTAAAACACAGTCTGAGCTAATTTGATTATTGACTGATTCGACTCAATTGCACACACATTGATGATATATTGATGATACGTGTGATCAACCGCTAACAATCTCTTTGTAGTTAAACTAGCGGCCCGCCCCGGCTTCGCACGGGTGTACTTTATCAATAGTTTCCGCAGCGTATGCGGTGAAAGAACTTTTACACCTTGGTTCACGTTACTGAAGTTTTAGCAAGGATCCTTTATTTTTTCTAGTATTAAATATAACCTATGTTACTCAGGGATAACGTAGCATTCTAATGGTGAAAGAATTTTTAAAATCGGTTCAGTAGTTTTTGAGTTTATTCGTTACAAACATACAAAAACACAAAGGATTCCTCTTTATAATATTAGTATAGATTAGGAGGGCATCTGACAGCACCATCTAATAGTTTTAAATTGATGCAATAGATATGCCTAAACGTGGGGGTTTTAAAGGATGAAATATCAGCTGTTCTCAAGAACCAGCGCTGCACTGAAAATTTCTCTGGTGCTACCCATGTCCGTAGACGATTGTAATCATTTACCATCAGATAGCCAGTCCGATTCATCGTCTGCCCTTTAGACCATATAATGAATACTTAACTTAAGCAAGATAGTCGCAACACAATCGCCAAAACCCCAGTAGGCGCGATGACGATACGCCGACATCAATTAGCGAAATAACATCAAGAAAATAATCGTATAAATATCGCCAAATATAAATATTATACAGTGTACATTGAGCACGTTTTCATCGGAGGGCAGTCTGACAGTGACTGGTGCATATATGAATATAACCCTTGTGCATGAGTTATTCTTCATCGTTGGGATATTTGGTTTATGTAATCTCATCAAATAATTCGTTTATATCGTGTATCGAGGATATGTGTGGGATCTGTAGTATTTAACTTTTTGAATACTATATTCTAAACACGTCGTGTTTAGAGATTTTGAAATCGACCTAAAGAAACTCGTGGCGTGTTTACACCGTTCCTGCGTCGTTTGACTGTTATGTTAACCTAAGATTGCGAATTGGATTTTTATTCGTTATCGATCCGATATATCGGACCGGAGGGACTTTGAAACGATAGATTTAATTACTGTTCTCGATATGAATTTTGAAGTCCTGTCGGCGTAGAGGCTATAATTTTTAAAAATTATTATAAAAGTCTTAAGTAGACGATTTCGATATTTTCAACCGTTCGGTCACAATGTTTGATTAGGATATTTAATGAAACACACGATTATATTTATGTATAGTTTATACCCGCTCCTGAACATTTCCAGAATTCTAAGTCTTGAAGACTTATAAGTAAGTTTAAGTAAATATAAGGCAAAGCTTTTCGTGCTCTAAGCAGAGACAATATTGATTTTTAATAAATAAAAAAGTAGTATTATACGATAACGGACTAAATACTTAGCCAAATTCTATTAAAATTGAAATATTGAAAGTGAACAAAAATATCTACCTCAAAAATTTTAATATTTCGTTTGGCATTAGCAACAACGACATTGGAAACTTTTGCCACAGTACACTCCGTTACAATTCTAAAAAAGAAATTAAATAAATTGTAATTAGTTTTGCTATGCCTTTTTTTTTAATTTTCCCGTATTTGTCTTTCGTAATGCCAAATATATTGCTGCTACGAGAGCGTAAAAGTTATTAAAATACTTCAATTGAAATGAAATTTGTAATTACTCGAGTCGGTGTCGTCACTTGAAACTTTAATCTTATACACACACAAGTTAAAGTTGACATTTGTGTGAAATGCACTAATGTATCTTCTAAATTCTCGTGACATATACGTTATTATTAAATTAGCGGTAAATAGTTTTTATAATGTCGTTGTGGGTTGTTACTCTGTGCACATTTATATTTTATAATTACGAACATTTGGTTCTACTGCTAAAAACTGAGCAATTTGATTACATAAAGTATCTAAGAATCTTTATAGCGCACCGTTATTTAAATATATTATCGTATTATCGCATTTATGTGTGTTTTATAGATAGATATTTTACTCATAATTTAATTATTTTATTAAACATATAACCTGCAGATGGGAACCAAGAGAATGGCGCTAGAATTGCTTGCATTGCATTCCTTTTGTTTAATTTATTGTAATTTTAAAAGCTACTTATATTATTATGATATATGTATGTATTAAAACGAATAAAGTTTTGGTATAGTATGTGAAGTTTGTATATTATACGTTAGTGTTAGCTATTGTAAAAATGTCAAGTTGTTTGGAGTGAAAGACTTGCAAATTTTGAGACAAAAAGGTTTACACGGGACTGAATTTGTAAGAAGATATGCAATGGTTATGTGGTTAGCGAAGAATAATTGTCGTTCAGCATCAACATTATGTTTTTTGCGATATATTTTGCTGTTTGTGGTATATCTTTAAGCCCAGTATACACGGAAGTATATTTGTTAGCAACGTGGGCACAAACTGTAGTCATTGCCTGCCGTTGGTAAACAACTCTGTGTTTTGAGCTCTCGAGCCCCTAGATGTTATAATATGTGTTTATAATATTATAATTAGAGTTAGTCTAATATAAATAATATGTGTGAAAACAACTTGTACTATATAAGATTGTTGTAAAAGTATTTATCTTTTATTTTAGTAGTATTAATAAGAATTATTACTCTTAATCTAACAGTCTGCCAACTGTATGTAAATATTTTTTTTCTCTTACCGCATAAATTATGTCTTTGGTATCAATCGAAGCTTGTTGACCTCACAAATCTATATTTCGGTCCAATTTTTGTAAAACTAATATTCATCATATTTACCTATTTATGTTTAATAAAGGATATACAGTAACGCGTATTATTGTAGTAAACTATGTACAATAAAATTATTTCAAAATTTAATTTGCTTTTTATTGGCGTATTCCTCCAAATAAATTTTTTTGTTACGTTATTATCTGCGACCTAGTGTAGTTCGGTAACTTTGTTTAGTAGATAATCATTTACTATTATCAGTATCGAAAAATCGATATTTCGATAAATTATATCGGTCGTTCATAAAGTTAAAGATGTACTGAGCATTTTATTTTTTGCTAGAAAACCATCTATGTTATGGGGTTTACGTCATTGAAGATTCCACTGTTATGGCTTATTTAGTTATTTATAATAATACTGAAATAGTTTTATGTACGAAGAATCGCCTTGAATCACCATTCGAGGCATGGTAAAAATGCAATAAGGAAAGTAATTATGGAAGAGAATTTAAAAATCTACACACTTTAAGATAGATAAATACTTATCCTTACGCGTAAATTGCACAAATTTTGCGACAGTAATAATATCTAGGATTTTTTAAGTATAAAATTGGTAAGGAATCAATGGTCGCTGCTCCAGTCGGTTCGACCTAATTATGTGTTTGGTTGTTCAATATTGTATAAGTACATACATGTATATTATGTACCATAATCCTAAACAAATTGCTCGGTGTGATAACAACTTAAGCTTCGATATCACGTACTATCGTGAACATAACGAAGATGTGATTACAGTTGTTCGCTTAACGAGCACCAGCGATCACGGCCAGTGGCCGGTGCGACGCGGCGCGCGACTCTGCTATCTAATTTCCCTCCCTTTCCCTCCGACACATTGTGGCGCATACGGGCATACCTGCCTGTGGGCTTTTTTGTTGTGCTCCGGAGGCTTGAGCTCCCCGACACCCCGCGGCCGCGGCCGTCACAACGTCTCGAGACGAGGTCTGCGACGCACGTCTGTGTCGGCGCTTCGCGGCGCACGCGCGCGTAAACATTACGTACGATGAAACTTTTACGGTGACTCCAGTTAGTGGTGCCGTTCGTCAAAATGATGTGCATAATTACGCTCCTGGTAACTATGACACTCGTAGTCGAAATCACCGCAGAGGCCTCCGTCCGGACATGCGAACCCATAAAGGTGGCCATGTGTAAGAACATTGGGTATAACCAAACGGGGATGCCGAACTTGGCTCGGCACACCCTTCAAGCGGACGCCGACGTCACGTTGCAGACGTTCAGCCCCCTCGTGCAGTACGGCTGCTCCTCTCAACTGCACCTGTTCTTGTGCGCGGTGTACGTACCGATGTGTACAGACAAGGTGGCCCTGCCGATCGGACCATGCCGGGGCCTGTGCGAAAGCGTGTACGCTCGATGTTACCCCGTGCTCAGGGGGTTCGGGTTCCCTTGGCCGGCGGAATTGGAGTGTTCACTGTTTCCGGCAGAGAACAATCACGAGCACATGTGCATGGAAGGGCCTGGTGAGCGGGCGCCGCCTATAGGAACCGTACCGCTGGACGCCGCGAGCGGGAGCGGCCGGGGTCAGTGCAAAAGGCTGATCAAGTCGAACAGCTGGGTGTGGGTGCGAGGGTCGGGGCGGTGCGCTCAGTTCTGCGACGCGGAAGTACTGTGGGAGAGCGGCGAGCGGAAGGCGGCTGAGGTGTGGCTGGCGACGTGGGCGGCATTGAGCTTCGCATGCACGCTGGCGGCTGTGGTGGCGCAATTAGCGTGTGGCGCGCGCGGCGGAGCGGGTGAGCGTGCGCTGGTGCTCGTTGCGTTGTGCCGGTGCGCGGCGGCTGCAGGTTGGGGCGTGCGTGCGGCCGCCGGTCGTTCCGCCGCCGGCTGCGCAAAGGATTCCACCATGCCCACGCGCATGCTCCTCGCCCACGATGGACTAGCCAATCCCAATTGCGCTGTAGTCTTCCTTCTGCTCTATTACTTTGGCCTTGCTGCGTCTGTTTGGTGAGTTCGCTATTCGTATTCATTCTAATTCCTCAGTCTAACCAGTACTTATATAAGTATCTATCTATATACATAGTATAATAAGTGAATGGGTAACCTAGGAATCTATTTCTGAGACCCCGCAGCCCAGACATTGCAACTAAGAGGATTTTATGTAATTATGAGACATTAGTTTAGAAACTAACATTAACAAAAATCTGGAAACCATTTAAAATCGTGTATTTAGGCCGTATTGGGGCAGCCTAGAATACGGACCCCAATCCCATGCTGCCAGAACAGGGTGTCGTAAGAGGCGACCGAAGCCTACCTACTTGGTGGTAGGGTTTACCGTAAGGATTATATTATCAATATTATTATTACGTCACTAATATTATTACTAGTAACATTATCTTTCCTTGAAACCTGTCTGGCTAGCTACCACCCTCATGCTTGAGTCAGCCGCCAAACGAATCGTCGTGTTCCGGCTGGGGGCTTGAGAGCTAGTACTTTTTTTATTTCTTCTTTCTTAGCCAACAACGCATTAGTGATGCCTCTGGCATTATCAATGTCCATGGGCGACGGTGATCACTTACCATCATGTGGCTCGACAGCTCGTTTGTCGGCTATTTGTATTAAAAAAAAATCTTTAGAATGACATTCAGGTATATTTTAACACATATTTTACATTAAAACTTATTCTCTCGGCATCTGATTATATTAGCTGTGTATTTATAAGTTCTGGTTATTATCAAGTAAAAGGTGCCGATGTAGACAATAACGTTATTACGAACGTGCAAAAAAGCAAAAATTCGCAAACTCAACAAAAACCACGGTGCCGAACAAACCGGTACAATGGACTCTGTGGACAATGCTACTTCCAAGTACCTGCTCCTATTGTGCGCTCAGTCCAAGCTTAACTTTGTCACCGACCAATTATATTTTATCACCTCAATATAAAGGACGATCCCTTGGAAATTTAAAAAAGAACATAATCTTCATAACGTCCTTAACTTCCTCTTTATGTCCTATGTCCCGTTAGAAACAATGCGTACTGTTTAATAATTACTGGGGATGCATAATTAGAAAGTTATTATTGCTTTAGTCAAACTAACAAATAAAAAATAGCAGTATTTGCAATTGAATAAATAGAAATAAGAACTAAAACTCATAATTTCCTTGAGCGGCTGTTCGACATCGAATCTTTTGCATTTTCATCAATATATTCTTAAAACACCTGTCAGTTTCATACGCGCTACTAACTATTTACAAAGAGGGTTGTGTTTTTACAATTGTTAGTTTAGGTTAGGTGATGGTTTATAAACATGATAACTGGTCTGGTCGTTGTACTTCTATATATTGCTATTAATAATTTTGATATAGTTGATAGAATCAGGCGTTACTTTGCGGAAATTCATTGTTATTAAATTAGTATTAATTTACTTTGCAACAATCCGCAAGCACAGTGTATGATGGTATATACTTCTATACATGCCATCACGGTATGTGTGTTGGTATATTCTTTTATCCTAATTGCATGTTTTCCTTTGTGGGAGGAAGGGAGGTTTAATGCATGTATAGTACTGTGCTTGCGGATTGTTGCAAAGTAAGTTAATACTAGTTTAATTACTAATTTTGGTTCACAAATACATATAAAATTTGTATATGGTTAATGGCGCCGGAGAAAAGCTACTAACCATCGTCTCAATAAAACAAATATATTCGTAAAGTGGAAGTCATAAAAGCATCAATATTGTAAAAGTATAAAATAAAGATATTATATAAATCTGTCTTAAACGTACCGCGTCACATGCTAGTACTTTTACTGAAATACTCGGACGTTATTTCAGCTTTCTCACATATTAACAAGTCAACTAACTTGTTCTAAGAATTACGATCTATTGCCCAAGAGAAAATTGGAAGGTCGGACCATAAAGTATAACGAATTGAGAACTAACATAAATGAGGTCCAATAAATCACGAGCGTCGCCAGTTGGTATCTTGTAGACACCGTGTGTTCGACAATAACACTGGACAGGATGGACAGGGATATTGAAATAAATTAAGAATATATTGACGATCTTGTAGACTAATTGGTGAGTGTGGTTGCTGAACGAGAAGTCCCGGGTTTAATCTTGCCGGGGGTCTCGGGTCAAGACACAATAAACACAATCAAGGCTAGTGCGAAAGTATGAATGAGTGAGAGTTTTTGTTTTATATCTGCAAATTTAATAAAGGAATTAAGAAATAATTTATCATCTTTACAACCTCTGATTGCCAACTGCTGGGTTTGGGCGTCTTCTCATGATGACATGGACTAAGGTCATAGGTCCAGTTCGCTGGTCGAGTGTGGATTGGCAGACTCGACAAGGCTTTGTAATCATTATGAAGAACTGTCAGGTATGCAGGTGTCTTTACGATGTCTTCAAGAACAATTAGATTTGTGATAGAACAAGACATAGAGATCGCTATCGATTCGTGTTAGCAATAAATAGTGAATAGTTTATGCGAAAATATTAGGAGTTCCAAACACGTCAACATTTAAAAATTATGAAACGGGAGTTCCATACAGGTAAACGTATAAAAATTGTAAAACGCTTGATAAAAATGTGTAACAAATATTTAGGATGCAGTTGATATTTGTGAATACAATCATGTTATGTTTCGATCATCCATAGTGAGAGAAGTTATTACCATTAGGTATTGAGATAAAGAAGAATAATGTACTGATTACAAGCAGCTGTGCTGTAGTTTTTTTATTACAAAACAGATCGCTTTCAGACTACAGAAGAACAATCTGAAATGTAGCCTAAAGCAAAAAACGGTCTATACTCATACGTAAGACAAGGAGGTAGAGTGCGAGTAGAGACGATACGAAATGAAATGAAATAATATTTAATTGAAATTGGTTTTTACAAAGGTTTTTCGAACGTAAAAGTACGCCATCCCAAGGAGATTTTTTTTCCTACTCACAGCTACAGAACGCTCTTTAGGCTATATAATAAAGGTATATATGACAGGCAGACAAGTCTGTAATCCAGTGGCCAACGAAGCAAAAATTGGAATTCTTGCATTTCTACATAAATGTTTACGTAACTAGGTGGACCTAACCATATCTTAATACATCCTAGGTTCTTCGATTTGTTTGGATAGATCCAAATAGGTAAATTTATTATTTATTGGTCTTGTAAATTAAAAAGTAGATAATATTTAATTTAAACTAAGTATTAACAATCTAAAACTGATGTATATTAACAAGTTTTTTTTGACATTCGTCCTTAGTATGGAAAGAGAAATTCTTATTGACATATTTGAATTTGTATTTGGCACGACTTTCTCCTCCTTGATATTTCATAAACATGACACTAACATAGTAGTAAATTAATGCTTATTTAATAACAATGTATTTCCGCAAGGTAACGCCTGATACTGTCAACTATAAGTAACATATGTAGTAACAGATACATACATACATAAAATCATTTTTCATTTGTGATTTTTACATACAGAAATTAAACAAGGACCATGCGTTTTTCCTGCAAAAGTATTATGGGAACCCTTAAAACTTAAACCCTTAAAATCTTTTAGGTTAAATAAAATGATAAGTTAGGTTTAAATTATTACGCATTGTAACGCTCTTAGCTCAACCATAAGTTGTAAGTTATCGACCGAGTTAAACTAATTCAGATGCGGTCGGCTTTTCCAACTTTATTTGTATCGATTATCTTATATTCAAATTCAAAGCGATAGATTTTTTTAAGATAGTATCAAAGTTACCAAATAATCAAATTTCAATACCTAATGTATTACTTACAATTTATATGCAAAAAGTCATTTTAGAGAAAAGTACTTGTGACGCTTCGGTAGGTCGCCAATTGGTTGAAGCCTTACTAGCTATAATGCATTTTTCTAATGAGCTCTGGGCGCGTTAAAACACCTGCAGATAAGTTAGTTACACATGGAAAATGTTACGTCTGTTGCAATGCCCCCAAGCGTCGTTTATACATTTCCCGCATTTCATCGTTCGAGTAACGCGAGCTATTTCGTACTCGCGAAACGAATGCTTTGGTTATGACGTGTGCGAATCACAGAACGCGGGAGAAAAATGAAATAAAATATTGGTATTCATTTTTTAAAGGACATTAGTTTGGTCCGTAGACGTTTTTATTACTATAGTAGTATAGTAGACGTATTTAATACTATAGAATGTGGAGTTGCTTAAATACTTATTAATTATTTTTTTTTATAAACTCTACATTTATTTTACAAATGAGTATGCTCTGTTTAAGACTGATAAAAGAAATGTTATTTTGAAATACACCGTACACGGTAGTTCGGTGTATTAACCTTATGTTCTAGTATAAATAAATAAAATAGAAATAGGAATAATGAATAAACAAATAAAATATTCACTTGACATTTGAGGCAACTTCGTATACCTATATTGGTCGCTAATAATTTATTAATGACCTTTGGTACTGATTGAAACAAAACACTAACGGCACTTTTATGCTAAGTGTCTATAAACCATGAATAATATATATTTTTAAGGCTTTTTTATATGCAGTACTAAAATACTATTCATTTGAGATTTTTCTTTGAAATTCTGTATTCAAAATTATTTAATCATTTAAGTATTTTATGTATACACGCATGAACGTAAAATTATTTTAATATTAAAGTGAGGAGACCGCGAAAGAAACTCCTCAGCATATCTTTCACAGCAACAGCATATTACAATCATCTGTGCGGAGTTGGTTGTGGCGGTTCGTATATATGTACATTACATACACACCTTAATATCCTTTACCTACAAGCTTTACACGTCATAAATATTGCAGCAACTTTGCGACTATAATTGAAAATTGTTCGAACATAGTTTATTTAAGACTAGCTGTGCCCGCGAATTCGTCCGCGTAGAATTTAACAAAAAAATTATTTAGTAGATATAAAAGTAGCCTAAGTTACTCCTTATTACATCAGCTACCTGCCAGTGAAAGTCGCGTCAATATCGGTCCAGCCGTTTCAGAGATTAGCCGGAGCAAACAGACAGACAGATAAAAATTATAAAAAAAAATTTTTTGGTATATGTACCGTATATTATACATTCATATGCATGTAGCAAAAAGCGGTTATTTTAATATTACAGACAGACACTCCAATTTTATTTATTAGTATAGATGTAAATTGCAGTAAAATCATGTAGCCCAGCCGAGGGAAGGGACCGTGGTTCGATTTCCAGCCCGGTTAGACATTTACATATGTAACAGATCAATAATTAGGTTCGAATCTTAGCTAATAATTATGATTTAATTGTATATGTACTTGTCACCCGCGTGAATCTTGAATCCGTGAATCCCAGTACGCAGATGTACCTATAGGGGCCTGGTTAATTTATCGTTCATTGTAACACTGTCATTGTAAGATAAAGTTATATAATTTAAAAGATGTGAAAGGACAGTTTTATACGCTAATTTAGTGCATATATTATTAAGTTTACCGACGTTTTATTATTGCACTATTAAATTTATCGAACCCGGGCAACAGAAATGCGTCCGTTAAAAAGTCAACTCCTTTTACTGCGATCCAATATCACCCAATTAATTGGGCTAGGGGACTGACAACGCGGAACCGTTTATACGCGTCTTTATGTCGGATGTTATTAATATCTTAGAAAGCCAGATTTTTTGAAATGGACTCGTTATGATAATTTCCACTAGATTTATGGGTGGCCGGTGTTCTTTGATAGTGTATGTGAGGGCCCTCCGACGGATATTAATGGGAGTTGTTGATAGTAATAATGTGCTCGTATATCTGTTATTTGTATTTGAATCTCGGTTTTAATCACCACGTTGTACGTTCACTGGTATCCTACTGGCTTGAATGTTTGTACAGCGCGCAGGACTACCCAGTCTGGTAATCCTGCACGCGTTTAAACTGTTCGGAATTATCCATATATTACTTATTAATTGTCCTTGATTTGAGTAAGGAAAACATTGTGATAAAACTTCCGTCCCTGACAATTCTCCATAATGTCCTCTAAGGTATGTAAAGCGGATTTACTCATAACTAACGTATTAGACTAGAGCCTTTAATCCTCACACTGTAGCAGCAATGGATTTTGATACATATATACATACATTTCATATAAAAGATCAAACCACAGACCACATATAGAGGTAGTATATATATTTATATATTTCAGTAATTCCTATAAAGTATAGTACAATAGTTTGCCATGGATATATTGCGCATTAAAGAGTTTTAAGCTGATAACATAATCGCTTATTGATCACTGATTAGAAATTTTATTTACTACATACACATTGATAATATTTTACTGAAATATTATAGCTGTTTACCTACTTAATCAATTCTATCTCCAGAGTCCAAGCCAACGTTTATTCTACACTATCACTAATCAAACCCAGTAAGATAATTATAGTGTTGAGTACTGTGATTATCTATTTATTTATGGCAATTTAATTTACCATATTAATTACTACTGATTATGTTTAAACAATTTACTTTGCTTCGATTAATCATAACAGTTATTATAATAATCGTATCGTCGAAACAGCTGTGTCGGCTGGAATCTCACAAATCAACTCGTAGTTAACTCCGCGGTGATATAAAAAAGGTATCGCTACTTCATTTGATCTAGTGTAATTCAAACTATGCAGTCGTAAGTATCGTAAGCAATTGTAACACAAACCTGTTCAGCCATTAACAATAACCACTTGGCGAGCGCAATCAATTATTGCGTATTGGAACATGAAAGCCGCCAGTGTAATTGTTTACGGTGAACCGCGGGGTAGGTCGGTTCGTCGCTCGTCTCTGTCTAAACTAGCTGCATTAACATAATAACAGATCAGAACTAGTTAGTGCGCGCATATTGTGGTTGCCGCGTAATGAGAAACGTCAAATTGGTTTTGTATTCATGCGCCCGCGCCGCTACACCGCCGCGCCGCCCGCCCGGCCAGGCTCCATTTGTGTTGCACGCAGGCGAACGTGAGCCGTTTGTTACGCCATGTGTATGCTTTATTGTGGAATCTTAAAATCCTTTTTTTTTAACATATACGTATACGTAAAATCGTTTATTTCATACGTCGACCAGTAAATGTTTGCTTGTTTGTAGTTGTATGTTGTGTGTAGTTGTCTGTAGTTCATGCAGATGAATTATATTTTTTAATTTAATAACCTATACAGAGACCATTGTGGACATCATCTACGTCAGAGAGGGTGTTAATGCCACATAACCAAATAAGCACTGACTCGAATGTACCTCCGAAAACATAAAATTCTAGATCAGGATACTCCACAGTTCCACTTGATATTAATCCTGGCCAGAGACAGCTTTTCTAAAAACAGTTGCATTACTGTCGTTGTGTGTTTTTGTTTTGGTTACTTCGTTTTTGGCTGACATACTTAATGTCCATTCCGATATTATATTCAGTGACCTAAAAATAAAATACCTACTTCCTAAAAATCTATCTTCAAGATAATACGCTCTCTACGAATATCGTTAGATTATTGCTACGAAATTAATATTTGTTTATTAGGTATTATTCAATTTATCCGTGAACATTATCTGTCACATAAATATCCGTCCGGACCCATTTCTATGTCAGAATGCCTCCTTGCAGCCATCAGTCGACTAGCTAGTTATTGCTACACGATTAAAAAAAAACTAAAAACATTTTCCTTATTTGAACGCAGCTTTACTCGTAGACCTTCACTTAATACTTCCAACTTAAAGAATTTAAATTTGTTGTTGTTCCATTGCGCTATTCGTAAATAACTGTAATTTTATTTTCGTCTGTACGTAACGGCGCGGTAACGGATTCGACAAAGTGAATTACTGGAGTTGTCTCACCAAATGGACAGCACCGAGGTAAAAACCAATGAGGCGTTGTTTCAAAACGAATTTATTTATATCCTTGTTGATAACACAAAAGCTCGTAATTCTTAATTTAAAATGTTGGGTGTTTCATTATTGGCAGAGTTCTGTGTATCGTATACTTGTTTACGTTTTTGTAACTTCAAAAGAAATATACAGAGTACTAAGACCTCAATTATTTTAATGACATTAAAAAGTATTTGTACGGTAAAACATTTTTACGGTTCATCTAAAGGTGAGACCATCAACACGCCTACTAATTCTCTATTCCTTCCTCATTCAACACTCTAATTCTAAAGCCAACCGCTTGAATTTTTACGACATTTGGTTTTCTCTTTTTAATTTTGTCTTTCTCACTCATCTTCGACTCTCCTTTCAAATTCGACTATAAGACGCTTTTTACGTCTCTTCTCTTGCTTCTTAGCTGGCATCGTTTGACATCATCGTATCAAGGATATTATATTATATTCATTATAAGAAAGGTAATAAGTGAGTGAAGAACCGTACTCCACGTGAGTATCGCCGGGATAAAATTATATATTACAGAGTACAGTGATCTCCGAAAAGAATCCGTCGTCAATGACTCGTCTATTGATCAGTAAGACATGTTGACTTCGACTTAAATTTAGTTTTGAATGTCAATGTCAAAGTTGATCGATCTCGTTATAGAAGAGTTCTGGTGACATTGTCTCATCCGTTACCCTGAAGAAGTAAATTACTACGGGTAGGAGCAGTTAGCTGGGATGGAAAGTTTAATTCGTTAAATTTTTAATTTAAGAAAACCTTTAAGTAATTTTCTGTATCGTCCGCCGGTCTGTTCGGAGTACCAACGGGGTCCGGTCTGTAATTTCTTGTTTATTTTAAGTTTTCTTGCCGCCGATGTAATCTTAACACGAACCCTCCGCCTCGGAGCTTGTTAATAGGGATGTCGCTTCGCTTGGGTTATCGATAAGGAATAAAAAATGCAACAGCTCTCATATCACGAAATATGAGAGAAAAACAATGTTTATGTGTACAATTTGTTAAAAAAAATTCTTAACAGTCATTTTTGGAGATATTATACACAGAACGCGCAGAATTCACTTCTTGAAGACGGTACAAAGGGAAGAAAGAAAATACATATAAATCCTGCTACAAATAAATCGTATAAATTGTTAGAAATATACCTACAGTATGTCTTCCTTTCCTTTTTAAATTCATGGCTACGTATAAATAAGTTGTAAAATAAAGAAATAAGATAATTACGGCTACCGAGCGTCTTCGCTACTAAAGATATAAAATACTTGTAGTCTCTGAGCAGTACATTACAATTATCGTGTATAATTAATAAAATTGCCAAACACAAATAAGAATCAAAGCGGCTCCCTAAACACCGTCGATAGCATTCCAAGAAGCGTGTCGCAACACTACCTTCGAAGATTCGAATCCCACTGCACCCGCCGTAATTGGGATGCTAATCAGATGCTGAACTGACTGCATCTTTGTTTCTCTCATAGAATTTATTATCTTTCTCGCTCGCACCGGCACTACACCGAAGGCGGCGGGGTCTTCAATCATCTGGAAATAGGCATCGCCGCTTCCCCCAGGCTCGGTCCAAACATAATCACTGTAGTTTGCACTGGCAGAATAATTTTTGTTTTTAACAACCAACCCACCCATCGAAGTACAGCAGAGTAACGAGACCGATTACGTTTTATTGTTTTAGAAGTAACAACTTGTGGGCGCATGAGGTCTTTGCGATGAAGGTCCGCTCAGTTTATCTGTTAATACCGATTCGATTCGAATTCGTAGTACGTATTGGCTATGGTTTTATTGCTGTGGAAGAATAGTCAACTGGTGTTATGTGCTACTGTGTTTCAGAAATAGAATACAGAGTATGTCTATGAAATGTTACGAAGTCATAGAATTTTTGGTTAAACATCATTACATACCATTGTTTATGTTAGGTTATTTCATGACATATTTGTACCACGAGAGCGCCTAACGATCAGTTTCAAAGAATGATAACTTTTAAAAGCTCACACACTATTTCTCCACATCAGTTGTGGCCAATAATAAATGAGAAAGAACGCCTTAAATATCAATAGGCTCATCAATTTGAAAATTGTAGTTACCCGCGGAATTTGAATCCCAATCGCCCGTCCACTGGCGCTGCTTATATCAACTATTATTTATTGGATAATATTCTCTAGTAAGTGTATTAAGAATACGACACCAGAAAACGTGAGTAGAGCACGGTTATGTAACAAGGTATGTTTGTTCGGCGTATACAAAAGAGCCAAGGGGATTCTGCGCAGTTATCTGGCGAGGAGATCGCGCGGGCGGCGATCGTATCGGACCATCCTCATTATTGGAACCAGCTTTGTTGCACCTAAATAGTATACAGCGAAGTGGGAGAGTAAACGCAGTTTGAATCGCACATAATGAACACGATACAAAAACGAAAATTTAGTCGTTAGTGAGCCACACACTATCTATCACTATCGTGAAGTTATCTACAAAACTTGTATATTACTTAATAAATCTATTTACTCATTAATTAAAGTAAAATTTAGTTTCTCTTAAGGAAGTAGGAAAATGTGAAATTAAGTTGATTTGTCTTTGGAGATCGATCCGGCTCTTTCTTTCTAAAATCTAGTAAGGTACATTTTGTAAGGTGTAAGATATATTATATCTCCACCACAGGATATTAAGTAGAGATTTAATTTTGAGTCTAAGGAATCCGAATTAAAGATCTGTACAAACAATTATACAAACATAATTTGTTAAGTATCGAATACGGTGATAATACGATACAGAATTCATAAGCAGATTTCAGTACGACCCAAAGACAGAATTTTCTACTACGTAGTGGGTGCTTCCAGCTCATAAACAAAGGCCACAGGACCGTCTTGGTAGTATAGTTATATAATAAATTGTGTGCATTCTGGCAGCATACTGTACCGCTCGTTAGGCGATGCACGGCGCGATACCACGATCGCAGAACACGAGCGAGCTCTCGACTTGATGCTATCAGCTCCATTGTTGCTGTGACCACTTCCAACATTACGAATTCCGATATCCTTTTCTATAAATATCTCCCCCCAGATATTAGATCTGTGGCTTTTTAGGTTCCCTAGATTAAGTGTAGTCTTTATTTATCATTCATATTTAAAAGATACGTGTTTTTCTTATTAGTTTTAAAATTTTGCATTCATTATCACAATGCTTTCAACTTAATTTGATTATATTAATATAAAAAATAAGAGTACAACTGCGGACAACTACGAAATCAAATAGGTATGATCTTGAGGATTGATATAATTGAATAATAACCCATGTGTTGAATAATTGTAACTATTCAACTAATGGTAAAGAGTTATTGATACTTAAGTATAAGAAAACTTTAGAAAAATGGCAGCAACTGCGGAATAACGTATTTATTAATTATATTAATCATAAATCAAGAAATGAATGGATTGACCTATAGACAAGCTTTTTTTTTGGTGTTAATGAGTTTTTGTAGGATTGTTTTTTTTTATTATTTCTATGTCTTTAATCATCTGTAAAATATTTTTAGGTATTCCATTATAGTAGTTTATAGTCTGCAACGCAATATGTTAAGAAAAGGTTAAATTAATTTTCTTTTTGTTCGGATAGTCATTGCTTATTATAATGAGGTTCGTTTCTGTATAATCTTGCCTGTCGTTCGGTGGGTGGGCTCCGCTTTTAGAAATACCAGCTCGTTTGTTGATTTTCGATGATGGATAGCCATGTAATTAAGGATGATTACTTTTAGTGCCGGCCCTTGCTTGGGACTGGAGCGAGCTTGACAGGATTTTTAAAATTACCTTATTTTCTTAGTTCGCTATAGCAATAACTGCCCCACGCGGCAGCGGCCGCAACTGTCGATTAAAACACTAACATATGATTCTATTATCACACGAGGCGTCGCCATCACATTCGTGTTTTAATACCCCTTATTATACAACAGTTGCATAAATAACTATTATAATTGGTTTAACCGTTTATTCCTTGATGTTTAATGCATCGACTGTAACAAAAGACGCATTAAACTCTGTCTCTTATATTTTAGGACGTTTATAAAAATAACATAAACACAAAACTAGCCCGTTTTTATATGATATAATATTATGAAAAGTCACATATTTGCTGTCTAATCGTTGAGTCAGGGAAGTGTTGTTGGAACACGACACCGTCAGATCAGCATATACTCTTGTCAGCTTCGTAGGTTTAACACAGATACTTCTTAGAACTGATTTAGGCCCTTCCCACAATGGAGAACAATTTTGAATATGGAGTATAGCTTGTAGAGTTGTATAGCGTAACTTTATTAAACACTAGCGGCCCGTTCCGATTTCGTTCGGGTACAACAACTATTATACATAAACCTGATATATAGCCTATGGCTATTTGGAATAATGTACCTTTCAAAAGGTAACATAATTTTTCAATCAGATGGTTCCAGAGATCACTTTCCGCATGTACACAAACTCACAAAATTCGCAGTCTCACTTGCGTTAGTATTTATATGTCCATGACTGGTCTAATTAATGGCTAAAGTTAAACATAGGATAACACACAAAATTCCGAGCTATCCGTTACACCAGATATTCTTAAACTGAAAAAATACAAAATTGATATACAGAAATTAATGGAAGTCAAAAACGTTTAAACGATTTAATTTTTTTATGTTTACACACTTACACCCCCGCATTAGGATTTCCTGTGTTGCGGGCGGCGTGGACATACACAAATATGACATTACAATCACCCATGACCCGAGAGCAAACATATATCTGTCACATTAATGTTTGCCCCGTCCGGGAATCGAACCCAGGATCCCTCACTCGGCAGGCAGGGTCACTACCAACTGGGCATAGCATAGCATACCGTCGTCAAACGGAGATTGCTTGGTTCATTAATTTAAAATATCTAATTTTTAGATAAATTATTACAAATTAAATTATCATTTTTTTTTATTATCATCTTTTCTCACTTAAATTATCACCATCATTATTAACATCAGGTTTCCTAAGAATCCCAATGCGAAGAACTATATAGCTAACATCCATAATTCTCCATCCATAATTTTCATATTCTCCACGTCATCATTGCCCGACTTTTTTTAACATAACTCACCCCGCGCAGCGGATGCACGCGGCCGTTTAGCGCCTGCTCCGTCCAACGAGGCAGCCGCAGTTGTTTTAAAAGCTTTCACAGTTCATTTTCACACTTGTCCTTCTACTACCACTATCTCGCCGCCAGTACATTTCCGCTTCGTGTTTAACAAGAGGTCCGTGCGTTGTTTATGTAACAGACTCTCGATGTAAGTTTAGGAGGTGTAGTCAAAACTACGGACGATGGATATAATAAATTTTTGGACTGGGTGCTGTCTTTATCTATTTTTTTTCGTTACATGTTAAAAAAGCTATCTAAAGCCAATTAACAACCAGGCTTTGACAATGAAAATTCATGCCAATTAAAATAATGAAACGAATGACCAAAACATTGAATAGTAACGTAGTTGGCAACATTAGAAATGAGTGTTTTTTTAAAACTACTACGAAGTTTTAGTTTTCTTGCCTAAAAAATTTAGTCACGAGCGGCGAGAGGCTGCTTTTGTTCCTAAAAAGTAAGCGATCGCCGAAATCTTTTGTGCGCAAGTTAATTCGTTTTGGGCAAACATTTAAATCTTTGGCTTCGAGTCTACAACGTGAAATGTCGCGACGTACCCCCTGAATAATCGAACAGGACCATTGTGGGTCGGCGGAGGAGCAGGTAGACTTTTTTGCCTCGTGCGGCTGCATCGGCAGTGAAAAAACCCTCAAATTTATTGTTGCCGGCTGTTCTTGAAATTCGAAACAGTAGTAGCGGTGTAACTTTGCTCGTTTCAAATGCAATTCGATTTGCATCGTGAATCGTGATGCTGTTTGAACGTGACGCTGGTGTTTTTTGTTTAAAAGCAGGTTCGCTGCAATGCGTAGGTATCTATTAGGTATTTAGAATGGTTGTAAAAGGTCAATCAACGCCTGGTTGTTTTCTAATATTGAAATAAAGAATGTAGTCAGATTGCCATATATCTTTTCCCATCCATTCCCATCGTTATATGCTTGTATCGCCGTAGGTATTAATACCTTAATACAACTTTAATCACTGAACGTAAACGTTGAGATGACGCTAATACTACTTGTTGAGTGTATAATTGTTGTTATGACAGATATATAGAGTTGGTTGCATTGGTTGCATTCAAATAATTGAATCGGGTGTATTAAAAACGTATTATTTTGTTTCAGTGTACTAATTTTCAGTTCTTTAATAACTTGTAGTTCAGGAACAGTTTATGTTACCGGATTTGATTTGTACTAGGTTCATAATAATTGTGATTATTAAAATAAAGTACTCTGACATTATGAAGTAAGCATATTAATATTCAGACAGAATGCAACAACGTTATTAAACTGATTGCACAAAAGTCTTCTCGAATCGTGGCTTCCGTTTAATAACAAGCTGTGGAGCCCAGGATAGCGGCATCCTAAACAAACAATGATTTCCATTAATGTCGAGCGGACAGACGGACGGCACGGCCGCACATATATTTATTGATTTATTGATCGTAGGCAGAAATCCCGGTCGTAATTTAAACACGAAATCGGAAAGCCGCCCGAATGTTTTGGTGATGCGCCGAACAGAAAAATATTTGGACAGGTTTACGATAACAGCGTTTCATAATTTTCCGTGTGCACCGAACAAAAAATAAATAATGTCAGTCATTATAAAATTTGAATATACGTTTTTGAAATGTTAGCGACTTACTGCAGTATTCGGATCTTTCCTCGTTAACCAGGTTGCCTTAAGGTAAACTTCTCCATGCTGTTCCAGTGTGGATTGATGGACAACACATTTGTCGGAAGGTCTTCTGCTCCGCAAAGGACTCCGACATAACTTAACGAATGCGAACAAAAACCACCGTTTACCTTGATGGCAAAGCGGCTGATCCAACAATTTTATTTTAATATTGTATTATGGCTCGAATTTTTTTTTACATTTATTGTGCATATTGTAATAGCAATATTATATAATTATGTATGTATTGTGCAAACATGTAAGTAAATAATAATATTTTTAATAAACAATAAAAATTGAAAAAAAAATTAAATTTTGTAGAAATGTGCGACAAAGCAAAGTGAATCCACTTGACTGAACCGTGTATTTTCATCATAGAAATAAAATTATTCTCCGTGATACCTACTCCACGCATTCTTTAGTCTCCACAGAATCTACGTTCACTTCCCTCTAAGCAGATGCACATGTTGCGCCACGCCACGGGATTCCACTATCTATCCTTTTATTACTATCTCTTTCCCTTTCTCTCATCATAAATTTCGACTTAGTAAATGAGGGACAACAAATAAGTTATACAAATTATTTTATTGCACTGAGATATTTTCTTATGTCGTGTCTTAGGATCTCGGACATGGCTTATAACAAGAAACTGTTTATTCATTTCTAACAAATATCTTAGGATGAATTAGTGGCTTACTAGGAGACTATTATAAATGTTCGAAGCAATAATCAAGTTGGATAAAAATAACATACTTCGTTTCATTAATGTTTTCTTATTGTTATTGGAATAAAAGAACATAATTGATCGACCAGATCGACCGAGTAAAGTAACTTCGGCTGCTGTCGGTCGATGGGTGAGCTAATGGAAAAATTTCACTAGCGTATCCATATTCTATAGGAAGGTTAAGACGTCGTCAAGCCATGACGGAGGCCATTGCGGCGCGTAAAAACTTCTGGCATGATTTCTGAACTATGCTACTAGAGGTTTGCATTGAAAACCAAGGTCCGCTGAGTGCAGCTTTTTTTATTGGTACTCGAAGAAATTTCTTTTACTGTATCTTCGGTGTGTTTAAATTCAATGTTTAAAAATCCTGTTGCGACGTTTTTTTTTTCTTCAGCTCTTCTTTCTTCATATACTTATTTAACATTAAAATCCTTATACTGATGAATTTATATAATACTGATGAGTTTTGTTTTACAATTGACTTATGGATTAGGAATGTACACAAAATGACCTGATACGGTAAATTCTTTGAAATACCCCGATAAACATATTCAATAGGTACAGTAGTAATGATAGTAAACTTATTTATGATGAATAATTTAAATGGTAAATATTATTTACTAATTATTTTTTATTATTTACTAATGGTATACTATATTTATTTATTAATGGTATTTAAATCAGTAGTAATTATTGTGGTAAATTTAACCATATTAATTGTTAAGTAAACCATAGAATTGCCCGTTATGATCCCACCGCGGTATCAGCTGTCCTTAAGATGATTATTGGATGTTCGACCACATTGTCAGTTAAATCGAATTCTTGCCGACAGGCGTGAACAGTGTTAATATTAAGCAGAAGTAATTAGCAAATGTTAAATAGTATTGGTTCACTAATCATATCAGGCTTGCTAAAGTATATTAGTATAAACTCCAACAAACTTCTACAAATTAACGGTTAAATCGATTAAGTTGTCATCATTTTACCTTGCCAATATATTGAGTATATTTTGGGTATCATTATCTATTGCAACAGATTCTTTTTCCCCAAAGAAATGGTTGAATAGACCCAATACCGAATAGTTGCCGAATATTTGCAGCTTCTTCAATTAATTGATATAAAGATAACGATAAGTGACACATACCTTGAGCGACCACTAAAGTCGCTCAGCTTACAACAGAGGCTGTAACCGGTTCGTTTTGGTCGTATCGTAAGAAATAAGACCCAATTGTATGTAAAACAAAGCCTGTAGACGGTCCATAAATTTTAATATAACGAGATCTTTTACATAGACTCCGCAGCCCCCACGCATTCTCCGCGCATTATTAGCATTTGTTACATTGTATTTATTTTTTTATCCAATTTAGTCAAGTGCATAGGGGCATAGGGTGTTATTTTAGGTATTTCATAATTTACTAGCGGCCCGCCCCGAATTCGTACGGGTTGAACGATTATATATATATATATACATGAATACATCCTATGTCAATCAGAAATAATTTACTTTTCGAATGGTAAAAGAATTTTTCAAATAGGTGTTGTGAATCCGGATATTACCCTTCCTATGTACCTAAACTCACCAAATTCATTATTCATTCATTAAATTAATATGAACATACTTCTTTTAAATTTTTTTCGATTCCAGAATACCCGGTTTAATTTGCAGATAAATTAATCAAATCATATCATAACAAATTAATATCGATTGAAATTAAATTGCTACCTGTTGTTTACTAAAGTCGCGTCTAGGCGTCTGTGATGTCAAAGTCAATATTCATAGGGTAAATACACATTGCTTAGTCACATTTTATCTCTATGTTTCAAAACATAGAGTAGACGTTGATTTCTTGCAAGAGGTGACACATGACGTTAATATTAATTTTATAAGCGCGCCAAAATAGTGACCGTTAAAATAATGCGAGGTAACTAAATTTTTATAATATCAGTAATAAAACCTACCAATCCATAAAGAAAAGCATATTGCATATATATAACAATTATATACCTTTCATGGAAAAATCTATACTACTTACACGATGGAAAATAAAATATGAAATAATCCGCTAATATTACACATATACTTATTAATAATACATTTAATCTTAAATACAGTAAGCGTTGAAGATAAAATTATTTTGAATGTGCCATTGTGTTTTTCACTTACACCGGTGTTGAAAATAGGCAGTTAATCGCATGGATGACCAGTATGCCTAACGCGGTAATCGTGTGACGAACGCGTAAAATGCAATGCTCATAACTGCGAAGAATAACCGCGAGAACTAACTACACTATACCCAAGTTTTGGGGAATTTTTTATATTCTTTAATCATGTTACATGTAACAAACACTGATCTCTTTAATATAAAGACTTTAAACAAGCTCTACTAATCGAAAACCTACATATAATAAGGTAGTACACATCGTTAGTCTCGGAGCGGGATGAAATAGGAGCAGCCTTGTTTGCTTGTCTACGTATTTTATTTCACTTTGTCTCTGTCAGTGTCAGTGAGCTCCGTAGCGTAAGTATTATTTTCTACACCCTACTGTTGCGAATCAGTACAAAGATATACTTGTGTAGTATGTGCACAAATAGAGACATATAGATAAGAGCCAATATTTTTCTAACGTGGAGTATTGAAAATGAAATGATCGACCGTTCACAGTGATCTCCACTTTCCATTTGTCAGACACGCTACAGGATTTTAGGAAATAGCCGATCAACTTTTAATATTACGTCAATAAAATGTGTCTTTATTGCTAAGCAAGGACTGGATAGGGTTTGAAAATGTATTCTATGATAAATAAATATTAAAAAGACGATGGTGGAATGTTCCCTCAAATCGATCTTTAAGAGTAACACATACTAAAAAGTGTATTAATCATAGTCGTCATAGACAAGATTTACACCCTTTAAAAAAAATTACCAAATAAAACCAACATTTATTTTTCATTTGCATTCATGTGTGTTATAGCACAAAAGTGGTTTCCACGACGCTGGTTTCCAGACTACATTCCTATCAGATACATGAATCTACTCTACACTTAAATAATTTATAATTACATAGACATTTCTTTATTATAAACTTTACAATTATGGAAAATAAATGTCTTTTGGCCATTGAAATAATAACAAGTTTTAATTGCTACAATTGCTTACATGACATTAATTAAAACTAACTTCCAGGCTATGAAAATATGCTGGAAATAAATATTTTTAATAACAATTTCTATTCAGTTATAATCATTTCATATTTAGCAGAAAAACATAGATTTAATATAATAAATTTTACTTGAGTATGACGTATCATGATTCCGTTTTGAATAAGTTTGCAATTACACATAATTAATCTGTAGTTTTTGACAATTATTTCGTTATCTAAGTCAATTTATCATCCTTCATGCAATAAGTTCCACCTCGTTACCGACTCTACTGCACACTCATTCATAATTTAATTCATTTCATGATAACAATAGATATTCAAATAAGTCCTAATGTGCTTGAAAAGTTTTAATGTAACGAAGATATTTAAAATTTGTTTTATGTTCAAAGTTATTTATTATTCAAACGCGGCGCGACGGATCAATTTTATTTTATTTTTAAGTCTCCTTTAAGAAGATCTCTACGATTCGCGAGGTGCGTCTTTTTATATATATAATGAAATCGAAAAATATAGTTTGTTAGTTATTTAGTCCTTAACTACCAATTTGCCATTTTACATCGGAAAATATAACTTTTCTTTTTAGAAATAATGTATATTTATTCAATCGAATTATACATACACTTCCACCATTTTACGGGAACTTCATTAATGCTTTTGCTGAAAAAAATCGGTGAATCTTTTATTCTTTGAGGGTATTTTTTTCTAAACAAGTTTTTAAGATTCGGAGAAAGGTGGAATCTGTTTCGGATGGTCTGAAGACTACGGTTGATGTAAGAAAACTTCCGGCCGCAATTTTTCTTACTTGGCAACGGTCTATTGGGCAGTGGGGGTCGGGCGTCGTTCTGGAGAGGCAATGTATTAAAACAACTTGATCAGTCTCGGTTGTTTGGTGGCGAGCTTTTTCTTGATTGTTTGTAATTGTTAACAAAACACAGCTGCATTTCATAACGCATAACATCGGTACAGGTTCATCAAGTTCTCATCGGTAACTTCTTTCGAGTTGATATTGTTTACGTTGTATATTGTACGAGTTTTGACCGGTTTAGCTATTGTAATTTATCTGCCTCGAATTTTCGTATAGGATCTATATGTTTATGAAAAGTTTTGACACTATTCAGAATCCCCTATTATTGTGCTGGCAGAATAACTATTCGATGCGTGTTTGCTGATGAGTTTCATGCAATTCATGCGGAACTCAAATTGGAAAGTAATCGGAAATTATCTTTTAACCATGATCCAGAGAATTGTGTCAGAGGAAATTCATATGACATAAAACAGATGAAATACAAAGTAATTCTGTAGCTTTTATTTGATAATTCTGAATTTGAAATATTAAAACAAACACCAAAGGTGTAAGTTCAAAGTTGCCTAAAATCAGGAAAATCGAGAATCGGAGAATTTCGAACTTAAAGGTCTAACGTGAGCAAATTATTTTAGTAACTAATATAAACTCATTAAATATATATTTTACATTATTTATAGAACATGCATTTTCCGATTATATTCCATTTATAAAATTAATCGAAAATGCTCTAGTAACATATATAACTCTTTGCTTATTCGTAGATGTAGAGAAGCGGCAACTTTGAGCCGTATTTTGCATTTGACGGCGGCGCCATCAAAGCTATAATCACGCCCGCTAATGCTGTCTATAACGAAACTTTGTGAACCTCCCACCCTGCCCAGCAACTAAGATGCCGCTGGTTGCATTGGCAGTGTTTCAAAGAGTAAGTAGGTTTGAAATCAACATATTTAAATTATCGTTCTAACAATGATTTACGTTAGCAACGCTTTTATGATACTGTTATAAATGTCAATGTCTGTGTTATGGGGTTACTGGTAGAAAACGGGTGACAGATTTCGCGCTTCGAAGGGCTGTTTGTTAAGGTTCATTAGCAGTCTAGGCCTCGTATTGACGTCTCAGTGTTGCCTATTAAGTTCTGACACTGATCCTGTCTAGTGACCTCACTGGCAATACGCATATAACAACATGGAATTTCCTCAATTGTTATGAAATACCACTGACAATTTATAAAGTTAGAATCAATTGTTTTTTATCGATATCAATTGTTCACAATTGCCTAAAGCCCAAACAACAATTTTTTACAGACAACATTTGGTTTAAGGCAATATGGACGCGCTTCTCCCAGAAGTAGGTCTCGGTAGCCTCAGTCAAACTCAAAAGTCAAATCAAAAGGTCCAAGAACTATGTTTATTTTCGTAACCAAAAAGTAGATTTTATTTTTAACCCTTAATCGGATCCCGCGATGTAGATACGCTTGATCCATCGGCGATCTACATAAAGCGGTCTATTATCGGCCCCATCATTTTTTCTGGTATCGTTTTTCATCTATAGGTAACGAGGCGGGCTGTAATAAGGTTTGACGTGAGTGACGGCGCGGCGTGTCGGTGGCGACGGAGGTACGGCTGTGTTTACTGTAAAAAAGAACCCAGATACAAGCGTACAACGAATTTATGTTCCGCTTACAAATCACGTAGATTTATTATCACTGCTTTCTTTCATGATTAGTTTGGGCGGTCGATAACCCATAGACGCAGAGAAATATAGAGAATTTAAAAAAGAATGAGATGTATTTTTTTATTTTTTAAATCTTAGACGAATAAAAGTTTTGAATTGACGAGTATGTACTGTAATGTGCTCGATTTTTTAAAATGTGTTGTTCAACTTTAAAAATAAGACTAAGTTATCCCGGAGATGTAAGGTGTCGAAGCAAATATCAATACCAACTAATAATGTGTGGTCTCACTCTTACTGCCTCCAGCATCCGCTGCGTTAGCTTAAAGTTCCGCATTTAAATCGACTTAAAGGAGTGTTAATACAGTTGCGACTTATAAACGCATTTACAAGTCAACATTCATGTTATTTCAGGTCAATCAATTTGTAACCCACGTTCAACGTACATCAGATATGTACAGGTTTATTGGTAACAGTACTTAATTGTAAATAAAAATAAAAAATAACGTTGAAGTGAATGAATTCAACTATTCTCAAAATCTTCGGCGTCTGACGACTATTTCTCATAGTTAATAATATAAAGCGAAAATCTTTTGATTTTAAATTAGTATTTATTTTCTTTGCAAGATTCCGCGACCACAGTATATGATGATTTATACCTTTAGACATATTTATCATCATACCTACCACTTTCTCTGCTACAAAGCTGCTAGCCCGGTCTCAACGGGCTAATTCGGTCACAAACTTAAACGAAGTTATAACTTTTTAAAATAAAATATATAATACATAATAAATAAACCCGAAATTTTAACCAATTTCCTAGCGGGAGGTTTGGACTCCATTATCCTTATATTGGTTTCTATAAATTATAAAGCAAACCCCGCTGAGTGTATTTTACAACGGGCCGTGACCAACAGAATCTCTTTATCTGTTATATTTATCACGATTGTATATTGAGCGGCCATCTTGGACGTTGAGGAACGCAACGAGACGTCACTCATGATTTGAAAAGTGAACATTAAGCTGTTAAGGGTATTACAGAGTTAAGGTTGTTAAGAGACCTTTGACTTATGATTGTAAAATAAAATTGTAGTTATATTGCCAACACCATTTAAGTACACAATATTATATAAAAGACAAAATTCCGTTTCTTTTACGTAAGAATTTCTCATACCTGCCAGTATTATATTACGGCATGGTGTTTAAATGAATTGATTTCGAATCGAGGTCTTCAAAAAGATGCATTTTTAAGATACTTGCAAATTATTTTATACTAGGGATGTTATGGATATACAATTTCGGATCTGGATATGGACGAATGATTAATGTTTTACCGGTTTTAGTTACGGTTATGGATATATTTATGATGACTTAGGACTTTTAAAAAATTTGTAATTTATTTACAAGGTAACAGTTTGAATTTCTTTCTATGTACTATTTTGTATCATAAAAATAGAAAAAGCCCTTAAAAATTCAAAAATAAAATAATAAGTGTATCGGCTCAGACAGCGAAAACCTGTCATAACGTGTTTAATCACTGCCACTATCTGAAATTATTCGAAACTTTTATATCGGATTCGGTTACGGATATCCCATAGTTTCGGTTACGGTTACGGAGCTTCATAACATCCCTGCTTTATACGATGTTCGATACAATAGAGTTGTATCAGTACTACCATAATTTCTGTCGTAAAGAAATTCTACAATTTATAACTTCATTATTTTTAGTTACTAAATAGCAATTACATGGCTGTATGAACATTGTCTCTGACGCGTTACTACTGTAGAAGCCTACAAAGAGAGTCACAGTTAATAGACACGTTGGATCGAAACGCATTTTTCGTACATAAATCCTTCAAATCTACCAAGTTTTTTGACTTATCTTCACAAATGTGAATGTACATAAAATAAGTTCTTACAATGAAATGTATTAATATAGTAAGTGTCGCACCATCATGTAGTCATGTCATGTGTCTATCTAGCCCTGATCAATTAGTACTACCTTAAGTCCAGTTGAGGTCGTGGAAAAAATAAAAATGTCCCAAAAGCGATTTCCACGCAATTTCTTATATTAATCGTAACAATATACCTTATAATAAACGAACGTAATTATTTAAATTTTTAAATCCTATCCACTCTTTGCTTAATAATCGTATGAAGGAACAATTTAAAATTAAATTGGACGTATGAAGTCTGATAAATGGACTTGGATAGGAAAGTGGAAGTTTTTAATAATCTATTAAATACTTAATTACTCCAGTACTATAACAAACGAAACAAAGATTGTATATTTGTAATACAGTTGTAAGCAATTTTGCTGTTTTTTAACGTAATTGAACTGTCTTAATAAATCGCCCGTCGATGTCTTTTTATAGAACTTGAGTTTTCCAGTACCTTATTCTTTCTAATAATTTATTACTGCAAGTACAAATGTTATGATTTTTAATTAAAGTTATCATTAATGTATGTATGCTCAGAAAACGAAACAAAAGAGTTTGTAAAAGATCCACAGATAATAAGAATGAGTAATTAATTATTCTGAATACACAGAAACATAATTAATTTTGTTAGTTTATCAGAGTGGTAAATCTACTGATTACATTTAACCACACTTTTTATATTTTAATATGTACGAAATACATTTAATTTTAATTATGTACAAGGTACGAGTGTTATAATCAGCCATGACCAATAATAATTACAACACGATACTATCTCATAAACGCGCTTTTATTAGACCTGCGCCTCCGCATGTTCAAGCCATTGCTTTCTGAGAGCTACGCAACGAAAAACCAATTTGAATAAATTTCAAAAGGCTTCGTGCGGACTATTCCTAACCCAATTTGAGCCGTCCCACACCAATAAAAGGTTTATATTAGCAAAATAATAAAAATCTTGCGCCCGAGTCATTCTCGTTAGTCAGACAACACACGTCAACATCTGTCAAATAACCACCGATGTTTACTTATGAAAAGATATACCTTGTGCTAATAATAACAGGTTGTATATTTCAATGCACAATTGTGGCGTTTGAGTCGTTTTCAGAACGACGAATTTATCTTGTTAGTAAGCCTATTGTTAACCGCGTGTCGCTCCGTCCTTGTCTACAACGTACTAAATTTGAGCCGTAAACAGTTCCATCTCATTCTCGTCGTTATAGCAAGGTCGGCTCGTTAAAAGCTCTTAACGAGAGTCGAAGGAAAAGCACGGGCCGTCCAGAAGCTTTCAAAGTTGAATTTATATTTCTTATTTCTATTATCTATAACATCGTTAATTTTTTTTTTTATTAAAAAAGTTTTCACTACGCGAATTTAATAGGTAGGTATATATGTATTTTATCTTAGTATATACTATAAAAAAGACATCTAAGAACGTCATATAAATCTTTCTTATTTAACTATACTAAGAGAAGAGGAACGAGAATATCTTGTTGCGTTTATTTCAAACATAATTACTTATTTACAACTTGGTGACCACGGCGATGACATTATGGTAAGCAATTAGGCAAGTTGGACAAAAACTTTGAGAACTTGTGTCGAAAACTTGCGAGGCATGTTCAGCGCGTGTCCCGTTCACACCTGTAATGTGTGCATATAGTCATCTCATTCCGTTAGTAACGCTGTTTCGCTCATTTGCAGACACCATTCCGACACGGCTTTTGGGATAATCGACTGAGAAATTAACGCATCATATGAAACCGGATCCATTAAAATTAGCGAGGAATCTGTAAGACATTTTTAATATCATCACATTACAGAATAAGAAGTAAAACAAAATATTGTGCTTTAAAATTTTTCCGGATTGTCCGTATATTACTTTTAATATATTTATTATGTAGATAACTAGCGGCCCGCCCGGGTTCGCACGGGTGTACTTTTATTTTTAAATATTTTGTGATATATTTATAATTTTATCTTTATAAAGGACATAGGTATGTATTTTTTTTCTTTATAACATATACATATCCTGTGAAAAGAGTCAAAATATTTAATGTTGCATATACCCGCTGCGTAAGGAGCCGACCGTTCATAGATGTGCCTGCCCCGCACTTCGTGCCCCCTCCCTGGTCGCCCTGTCCGCCGGCCTACGCTACGGTTGCTTTGCGTGGGGCCACACTGATCAATGTGCGGAGGCGACGGCGGTATTTATTTTCCTAAATTCGTAAAATCTTCTGAACGGAATGTCCGATTTCAGTAATTCAAATAGTTATCTAAAGGTATTTAAACAGTTTTAAATATGCAATGATTTATTTGGATAATGATTAATACGAAGGTATAGTTATCATGGTCTGAATTGGTCACCTTTTAAAATGTAAAAGTGATTAATATGACATAATTACAATAGTTGGACATATAGTATCGCGAAGTTATTTGTAGATATTGATACGCACCTTTAGAATGAAAGTGACTAAACTCAAAATTCCTGAAATTCCAGATTTTACTATAAATTTACTTAAAAAAGCCTACTCCAAAACCCCATGGTGAAAAAGAGCCCAAATTATGAGTGAGAAAGGGAAAAAGGGAAAACCTCATCCACCAGTCTCTTTAAATTTACTCAAGACCATATATTTTTGAAAACTTTTTTCGTAATTTCCCATAAATTGCAATTTTTGAGTTAAGTCTCTTTCATTCTAAAGGTGCGATATGTTTTCTAATATTGTAGAACATTTTTTTTCCATCATGAATCGTTTCCGCAGCGTATGCAATGAAAGAAATTTTTAAGCAAATTTTTTTACACCTTGGTTCACGTTACTGAAGATTTTGCAAAGATCCCTTATTTTTTCCAGTCAATAATATAGCCTATGTTACTCAGGGATAATGTAGCATTGTAATGGTGAAAGAATTTTTAAAATCGGTTCAATAGTTTTTAGGTTTATTCGTTACAAACATACAAAAATACAAAGGTTTCCTCTTTATAAGATTAGTATAGATAAAGAATTTGAAAATTAACATATTGCTTTATCTACGTTCTACGTCATTTAATAAAAAAACATTTATTAAATTTTATAGTCTGAATTCTATTTGTAAAATAGTTTAAATGTTTCTCCAAAATGAAATTTTAAAAAAACTTCACAATACTGCCTGCCGTAACTACATTGCTTTATTTCATACGTCTAGTTAAATGTTTCTTTATGCCAGACATTATTTCAGAGTAAATAGTATTTAATATGTACCCGTAAATATAGTTTAATATATTTGCTTATTCACATTAGTAATTCGTATGACGTTTCTTATATTTAGGTTTAGTATATGTACCCAAATAAATCCTACCCATACTAGCTTTGTTTTATTTTAATAAGTATACTTATACATACATACGTATAGACAAAACAGTTCAGTTCATTTCACTCTTCTGTTTACCAAACTTTTTTTTATTTGGTAGCTAATAACAAGCTTCAGTATACGCAAGATTTAATGATTGCGATCGAATTTCGATCACTTCACATCAATGGTACAAATAAATATTTTTACGTTAGCACTGTAGCCTTAGCGTTGAGACTATAAAAATATCACTCGCAATAAAAAAATTGTGGCAGTAATTTGGCTTCTTGGGTCCTGGAATAGCATAAAAATGTGTGGGTATCGATGTACTTGTTTAGTATCGTGAAGGCACCGCTCCCGTGCGCAGTCCCTGGACATAACACGCACTAACAAAACAAAACGAAAATTACCGGAATTGCTGTGGAAAAACGACTCGGCCGATCGCCTCGTTAATGTGATATCGAATCTATATTATGTATTGCTATAGTAATTGTATTGTTTGTTACCAACGCGGATTGTTTCATACGTTTAGTGGTCGTATATAAATATTATGAAGCGATTAATAATATAACTGGTATTATTAGCTTTCCGTGAAGACTACTTGGCTAATTACCACTCTCCTGCTCGAGTCAGCCGGCAAACGACTCGTCGTGTTTCATCTGGGGATTTGAAAGCTAGTATTTTTTTCTTTCTTCTTTCTAATGTCCATTGATCACTTACCGTCAGGCGGTTCGTCTCCTTATTTGTCGGCAATTTACATAAAAAAAACACAGCAATTGTTTTTTCAAACGAAGTGGTAAATTTTTATAAAACCCAGGTAAGGGCACCGACTAATTGAAATTGTGCTTGTCTTGGGAACAACACAATCATACGAAACGACGATGACAATGAAAATTTTCAATTACTAATATTGCCCTATCCGAATGTAGTGATGTACCTAAAAGCAGAGAGGTAACCGAATATATGGAGCATAAAAACGTAAATGAATGTTGATAAGTAAACGAAAGTAGAGAAATTACACAGCTGAACATAGAGACGTAACCTTAAGTAAAGATGTGACTGAACGTAGCAATGTGACCGAATGTAGAGATTTATCAAAATATGCAGATAGGAACAGTTACCATCTTCGTCCAGGCGTAGATATTAATCCAAATATAGATATATGACCGTATGTGAAAAAATACAGAGATGTACTTAATCGTATATGGACGTGTTACCGTTTGTAGAGATGTTAAAGTTGATCGGGTAATGACTTTGATTAAGACGTGCAAATGTATAATTTCGAAAAGCTCTACAAAACTACTCACGTTTAATAGAGTTCGATAGAGCGCGCCGAGTCACGGTCCGACTAGAAAATTGTTTGTCATTCAACCTGAACTGAAATTTAGTAATAATTGTGGGATTGTGACTGAGGCGCTTCGTGCTTGTACCAACTACGCTGTCACTCAAATGCTTAACGAGATCGAATCAAAAAGCTCTATAAAAATCTCTGCCCGTTTAACCGTGAAAATATTTAAAATTACTGGGCGAATATTCAAGTTTTTACCGATAGACATATTGAAAGTGTATAACTTATAAAAATAAGTAACAAATGTTTCGGGTGCAGCTGCAGACGGAACGAAGAATCATGTTTTGCATAGCGTAGCGAGGAAGGTAATAATTATAAAATATATTGGAAAAATTTTCTTCTTCACAGTAAGTCTAGAGGCCGCAGAATGACTAGTCGTATATAAAGGTAACTGACATAAAAGAGATTGATGAATTGAATGAAATTGAAATTGCCTGAAACTCCTCATTACTGTGGTCGTAAGAAAGCAGCATACTCTACTTAAATGAAAGGAAGTTGGTATATTAACCAGCGATATTACGAAACTAGTAAGGAATTAGTTTGCTTCAATATACTTATAACATACATTTTTATTCTATATTTACCTAAATATGACAGGCTGCAGTATGATAATGATAAAATAATAAGTTTAAGCACTATCTCATTCAGTTATAGTTTAGCCGAGGGTCAAATAACATAAACACACAGATTTAGATAAAACCATCGTATTCTTTTTATATAACTATTTTACTGTTCTGTCTTAATATTTAAGTATTCGCGGGAGTACATTAGAGCTTGCGTTGTACATATATATTTATTTTAATATAGACAGTATGAAGCGGCAATTAAATAATCTTGATCAACGAGGAATATCTAATGAGTAACGTGACAGATATGAAATAAGTAAACCTTAACTGAGATGATGATACGATTTATGACCTCTATATTTGTTCAAGTAATAGAAATGCAATATTTATTTCCTTATATTACCTTCAGTTTTATTTACTAGTAGTAGTCTCTAAAATCATAGCAACATTAGTAATTATACGAATTATTGTTCTGATTTTTTTCTTTTATATTCATTATCACAATCCATAAAATATTTCCATTACCAAAAAAAATAAACACGAGTTTGAAAATAGCTGCGCGTGCAATATTCTCATCCGAGTCCCCGGCGCCGGGAGCGATGTTCCAGCTATTACTGCTTATATTAAATCCTATTTAATATAAATTATACTTACCAGTGAATGGGACACGAGCTTTTAAATGCTTCAATATACAATTAAACTCTTCTTCTGGATTCAGACAACGGTAACAAATTTCTAGAAACAGTTATGTATAGATATATTTGAAGGAAGATGTGATGGTTTTATCTTCATACGTGTACCCATTGGTAACTTATTGATGTTTTTAAAATTAAGTCATAAAACCACATTGCTACCATGTATGATTTAATTTATTTGTATCAAAAAACCCGCACACTCAATAAATTATGCAGTTTGCTTATTTCACGTTAACGAGAAATTATCTTGAACGATTTCTTACCCACCCGGTTGGTAATTTGCCATCGTAAAATAAACTCAATCAACCAAACAGCTCGCCATAAAAGACAGGTCGTGTCGGGTCTCTAACGAGCTACCGCGCCTTCCGACTGGTTCCCTATGAAGCCATCGTTACGAGCTACGCAGCCGTATAAGTATTAATTCTTGGTACCTCCACCGATCAATATGTATCAGTTCAAAGGAAAAATAACCAGCGGCACGAAGATAATTACGGCGTAAGAAACGGCTGCGGAAACAAACGGATTATTTTACCCTATACGAAACAAAGGACTCATTTCAAACAGATTATTACTAACGCAACACGATTATTTAAAGTTAATAAAAAATTAAACTTTCAATACATCATTATTATTTAATCTCTGCAGAAATAACAGTGGCTATCTGTATTATCTGTAATATTCGAGAATCAAAGTCGTGGTCTGACTGTTCGTGATTACATTATTACAATAATAATCAAATTATTCATGGAGTAATTTCTATGAAACCGGCTTAATTTCTCTTTTGTCAGAACTAGTTAGGTACGACACGAACGTACCTATGATATATTACGCAGTATAAGGAATGAAATTAACTACGACTCTTCGTTAAAATTGAACACGACGCGGCTTATATTGTAGTATATAGAACTTATTAGTTTAGTAAATTTGGTATTTATCCTGTTAACCAAAGGACTTAAATTTTCAGGATAATATAATAAATATTATATATCCAAATTTGTTCCCGGTAGGTGTGTAGGCAGCTCATTTATTTTCCTCTCAAAAAACATCAATCATGCACGATCTCAGCACCGTCGATCGAATATCCATTCCATCAAACATAAACGCGGCCAAGTTTGAGTGAGCTTCGAAATGACATGGTAATTTACTTAGCGCGTACCTCTTTTATATTAATACAGAAGGAAGCTCAGATCTTAGAATACTGGTCGCATCATGACGGAGCATTCAACTTTACTGGGCCCATATTTAGCCACCTGCTGTGATCTTGTTTGCCAATTTAGGTATTCGTTAAAAGTACAGTTCAAAGGTTGTTATTGCTTGTGGGCAAGTGGATTATACGCTATTGTCAGTTTGAAGACTATAACTTTGTGATGATATTAGTTTAATATTTATGGTGATGTGAAAAGTTTTGCAAGTGAACCTACTTGATGATCAAGTTATCTAATCAATATGTCTTTAAACATGACGGGAATTGATATTCAAATCTTTGTTCATTAAATGTTATAGGTACTTGAGAGAATAAACCTGTCTACTAATTATATGCTATTTTGAGTTGCTGAACTGAGAAATATTAACTGGACACATCATATAGGTCTTATCGTGCAGTAGCTTACAGTTTTTGTAAAAATTGCATCTGTATAAGCGTCAACGGCTAAAATAACAGTAAACAGTGTAAACGCGTTAATATATCTAAACAGAGACATCTTTGTTTATAAGCTTTGAATATATAAAAGAAAACTATTTCCTGGAAAACATAACGATTATACGCACATAAACTTCATTTTGTTGACTTCCGGCTATGTAGCTGCTATAAAATATCGTTGGTTGCGTCTAAATTTGTATAAAATATATTTTCAGCTCCCAGATTACATTTAAAATTCAGCACGTTAAATTCATACGCCGATCTGTCAAAGAGCCGTGTAACAAAAATAGTGCATCCTGTTCCGATGGCCGCGCGCATACGACGCACATGAATCGGACGGATAATCGATTTTACGAGCTCCAGAAATAAACCGCGTCCCTTCACCGCATGCATCATCGGCGGACGCATTCTGCACCCAACTCTTACGTTGAATTTAAATCGTTCTTGTTAAGCCTTGTAACTCACAACATCGCGCCTCGTCAAACCGGCTTAGTGATTCCGAGAAATATCAAATGAATTAAACAAAACATATAGGCCATCAACACTATAAATATTATCTTACTAGCTGTTCTGAAACATAAATATAAAATATTCCTCAAAATAAATTCGTGGACGAAACCGTTACCGCATGGTTTCAGGTGTCACGTTGAAGTTTCATGATCAATCCGCGTACGTAAAGAATCGAGTTAGAATCTTATACATTAGGTTTAAACAAGTATAAATGTAGTTTTATGAGGCAAAGAGGTAATAACCATAAACTACACTGATGCGTTGGAATGAGGCCGGACTCGTAATAGTTATATAATAATGGAAATGAATGGAGCTTGGGACATGTTTTTGGATCATATCGGTTTGGGAGAGCGTCTGAGCCGTTTGGAATCATAAATAAATCGGAAAGGTGCGTCTAAATAGCGCTGAGTTTTATTACGAGAGAAATTACGATTGCCGTTTATACGTTCAACTTTATGTACATATTTAATCCGTTTTAATACTCATATTTTATGTAATTCTAGAACCCACCGTTGCCGAGCTTCAGGAAATCTACGTCTTACGTTTACTAATAGCAAGCGCTTCGGTATCAATTGTTATACATTTTTGTGGGACATTTAATAATTTTTAGTTCAATGAATCAAAACTTTTTAGAGAAAGTTCATACGTACTTGTATTTCCGAGAAAACAGATTCCATTTAGCAGGACAAAAAGGATCCTACATAATAACTTATAATATAACTTCCAAATATGGCCATTTCAATCCGTAGCGTTTTCCGCTTGATATTTGCAATAACTGACAGACGCTAAAAATCGAAAATAAAAAGTATATTTGAGCCTCCATTTCGATAACAAAACTTACCATTAAAATATTAAAAAAAAATTGTAGTACTTATTAATTTTAGACAAATTACTTTTATCTATTTGTTACCGGGCTACGTCTATGTATAAATTATTTCATAATTATAAAATACATGGTGATTCAAAGTACATGTATAACCAACGTAATCTTCATTATTTCAAACCAAACGGTCAGAGGGTAAAGTCCATAGACCGTCACGCTGGCCAAGCGCGAGATGATCCGAGTGCTCATACTTTGGAAAACAAGTTTCCTTACGTTGTTTTCGTTCACCGAAGCAATTGATAATTAATTTGTATTACGCACATACTTTGAGACATTAGAGGTACGTCCAGGATTCGAACTCATGTCTCTTGATCGAGAGAACTACGTTCAAACAGCTAATCTATCACTGCACCCTTTTAGGATGACACGGCAAAGAGCATTAAATACGAGTACAATTACTCATATAAAGAAATAAAATAAATGTAAAGAAATTAAACGCGATGAAAAAAAAAAATTTTATTAATCTTTGGCTTTTTCTGTAATTTGTTGCTCATAAGGATTTTCGACCACTGCCAACTCAATAAATTAATAATTTCGTCAGTTCCCAGATTGAAAGGAAATTTATTGGTATTCAATAACATAAGTATTCTTTTACACGAAATATTTATACTTTTTAGTATATAGACACCTTTGTGTGAAGTCCAGCAACGTGTAATCCGAAACATAATATATTTTGTCAAGCATTCAGACAGAGACAATTTTTTTTGAGACTTTTAAAGTCACCAAACATTATAGTAATATACAAATGTATTACACTTGTGATGTACGTCTTTTATTTAATTACCACATACAGAATAGCAGGGTATAGTTGAAAATGCCCCAATCGAGTAACTTAACAACTAACCATAAAATAAATTAATATTGATGCCATACATAAGCTATTGATTGCAGTGAAGGAAAATTTTACCGATACAATCACGGCGGGAAGAAAACTAGGGACAGTAAAATTTGTAAATAAAATTATATGGAGCTGAAGATTACCCGTGCTATATGACGCGAATCCTTAGTAAATTATCTCGGCTGTAAAACTGAAATGCCGTTGTGTATGAACTGAGACGACTACCGACGTATGTCATGTCGCTCGACGTTTACGATGGCCGACACATTTGAAATAAGAATATGACGGTAATGGCCGCGCGTGTGGTCTCGTAAAATATCCACGAGAAAAGGTAACTTGATACCATTATATACAGCAAAAATGTATTAAATATCGCAGTACTTAAACATTCAAGAATGTCACTTGACATTTCTTAAATAAAAGAATCAATATTAAGCGTCTAAATAAGCGTAACTATTATGGGAAAACATAAAATTGTTAGTGTTTACTGATATAATTATATGAAAAGGTACTGTGCTTTTTCAATCTCACAGATCAAAATATTTAGTATTATAATGATATCATATATACAGCGAAATCAGCAATGAATTTCAGAATCAAATACTGCATAGACTTACGATCAAATTTGTAAATATTTTGATTCTCTATCACAAACCATAAATTGAGAGCGTGAAACCGATCGTTCCCCTCGAGATAACGTTATCGTTTAATGGCCACTTTAGTCTCGACACGACGCCATAAAAAAGTAAAAGAAGAAGTTAAAAGCGTCAGTTCGTTCGCGCCTCGTTCGTAATAACATTTGCATTTCCTTGAGATAGCACATTGCTAATACGCAGAGGAATCGACTCGTGTTCATGTAATTTCATGTGTTGTCTTTTTAGGTCTGTAATCTGAACGTGCCGAAGCTTGCATAGCAATTCTCGAATCTCACAATTAAAAATCGTTGCTAATTCCATGACGAGACCATTATGATTATAAGAATATTATTAAGTCAGCAAAAAGATCAATGATTCTGTCCTGTGATATACGAAAATCACCATGCAAGTGTAATTTTGATAGCTAAGATTTTGAAACGAGAGTGTAAACGTTATTCAAATTAAATGTTCTTTTTATTAAACAAACCATTTAGATACCCAGACTTTACATTAATTTACTTTTTAACGTTGGTTTCATTTTATTAAAGCGAGCAACAATGAACCCGAAATACCATGTAACGTTAATGTTAAAAATGTTTGTGTTGCGTATCACTCATTTTGTACACAAGTCGCGGCGGGTCAAATAACGAGAGCCTAATTATCACAATGCAAATCGTACAAACATTAGTAAAATGTTAGCCAACATGTGTTGGCGTCGGAGGCCGGATCAAACACATATGTATGTATGTACGAGCGAGCGAACAAACACGAATGTTTGGACTATCGCCACTTTCGGCTCTGTACAAACAGGCACTGTTGTTTGCTCAAGTGCTAGTGACACGCCACTGCGGCATCACATCCAGCAAAGGTGGGCCCTGAAAAAAACTCGAGAATCCTATTCGCTTTGCACTTTGCTAACAAACTCAAAAAAGGTAGGCCTAAATATAGTGGTGTCGGTTAAAGGCAAGGCGACACCTTTTCTTAGCTATAGAGGGTGGGATTTAACTGTTACAGGTTATAATAGGCTAGGGGTTTTCAAGGGCTATCATTTACATGAAGTAAGATTCAACAGGTTTGTTTCAATAACGTCTCACCACCCTCAAATTAACATTGAGACACAAAGTTATACATTCGACCAGTGTCGTATTAATAAATGCTTAGTAGGTACATGTATATAATGTTAATATAATAGAGATAATTTCAGCAATAATACATCTTAAGATCGTAAATTTAATTGGTCCTTCGAGCTGGAATTATTTGGACTTTTCTACCAAAAATATCAAAAAATATTGTACGCAGTTTAATACATTATCTCAACGTCGACATGGCTGCAAGAATTATCTCAGGGCAATGGAATGAGTGAACAATGCTCTCATTCATACCTACAGATGTGAGTGCTTCACATTTACCTTACAGAATGCCGGTTCAGAGAACATATTACGTATATTGAATATAATATTTTGTTAAAAATAATTAGTTTTTTTTCACATACTGACAGCCCTGGAGCAGAACTTATTATTTTGAGAATACACTTTACCTGAAAGCTAACATTGAATTTAAAAACGTATAATATACAAAAGATAGCTGCAAGTACAATTATGAGTAAGGTTGTTCACCAATAATTATTGACAATTTTATAACGTAAAAGTGCTTATAAATTCCAACACTGGATTGTTTTCCTATGCCTATTTGACCAATCACTCAATTTTATTACAGAATATATGTAAAATAATTATTAATATTTAAAGAACAACATTGTATCCTCTACATACCTGCCATACATTAAGCTTACAATAGATAAGATAGAGATAATTAAATAAATCTGAATATTATTATTCATTTATTACAATGCATCTTTATTAACTTTAATGTTAAATATAGGCCATTATATTTAATGTTAAACATCTTAAATGTAAAAAAGCAAATATTTAAACATCTTAGACTTCATCACCGCTTTCAATTAGGTGGAATTGTTGTCAAGCCTTAATTTATTCTATTAAAAAAAAGTTTAAAGAACTAAGTAACCTATATGACTATTTTAATAAACAATAAAAATTAAATTACAACATATAATAGAAATAAGTTATTATTTATAAATTCCCATATCATATAGTTGTAGTGACGTATTACATATTCATAATAAGTGAAAGATCACCCTCCATAAATTCCATCTCCATACGTACATACCTTTTCGTCGCTGCGTTCAAGTTAATGCAAAAACTGCACCTAATGAATGTATTGTATGAGTACTGAGGAATAAATAAATATGGGTCCGTTGAACGCCATAAGAGGAAAATTGTCCTCATAATTTTCATAAGTATCTTGTTCACCTGCCAGTGAAGCGACAGCTGATCTTTATAGTTAACTCGAAATACTTAAGACTTCATATTGACAGGTCAATTGCTGTAATTACAGACCAATTATCCCCGGATCTTTGGAGATCTGTAAGTCTTTGTACGGATCTGTTAAATATTCAATACGAAACTATTAACAAACTTGAATGCATAAAATCTTTTATAGCCTATGCAGAGAATTAATTATCATTTGTCAGGTTTTTGTACTCCGTTACCGGGACGATTATCTTTAATTAAAAATTATTACCTGACTTCTCAAATAGAATTGTACAGACAACGTTAATAAATATTTCATGATAAATTTTGTTACTGCGTATTTTTTGAATTCATAAATTATAATATTGCTGTGTATAACTAAGTTATGGCCATGTGGATAGTATAAGTTTTTATATAAAATATGCGAGTCTTTAACTGTTATAGCATTATCATTTTTAAGAGAACAATTAATTTTAATTAAATAAATGTAATTATTTTCATGCAATATTTTATTTAACATAGTTAAAGAACATGATCACATAACGGAGCTGCGTAATTATTTAACGAAACAATACGATGTAGGTAGCTTGATAGGTATATCATAATTGCCGCCAATGAAAGTCTGTGACACCAGTTTATTTACATTAACTTACCTACGTTGTTACATGTATATCTAATATTACACAGTGTGGTATATACGTAAGTACTCATGCATATCTTTACTTTTCTAAGATAGTATGTTTTTTTTCTTGTTACCTTTGACTTTCTTAGCTACAATCCCAGCCGACCTGTTACCGGCGATGGAGCATTAGATTGTAAAGGTATTATTTTTTATTTATTAAACGAAATTTATATATCCTTCATCCATTTCAGGTGGGTGGTAGTAGCAGGAGCGTGGCGAGCGAGCATCATGAGGCCCCCGTCCGCTCCCGGCACGTCGCGGAACGACAGGCATTCCTCGCTCTTGCAGCTGGCAGCCTGGGGCGTACCCGCTGCGCTCGCGGCTGCCGTGCTCGTCACCAGAGATGTAGACGCCGACGAACTCACTGGTGAGTAATCAGAAACAAAAGTACTATACCATAAATACTACAACGTGAGCTTTAGTAATAAGGTCACAATTACACTACCGGTCAAAAGTTTGAGACCACTAATAAAAGATTTTTGTTATTAGTAAATATTCTTAAAATATTGGTGATAAAAAATAATCTGCACACCTGCATATTCTATTGTTTTTAAAGATTGCCTAAAAGCTAATTCTTTTGTATATAAGCCAAGGAAAGGGCCATAAACCAACATTGTTTCCAAACTGCAATGTGAGCCGAAGAAGAGCTAGTCCGATAATCGATTGTAAAAATTTTATTACCTCATTACCGCAGCTGACACTTCGTTTTTTTTTACATCATCTTACAATGCGATTGTTCTATATTTTTAAAATATGTTTTTAAGTTTATTTTAACCCGATATTTTCATGTTTATCTACGAATATCCGCTGTTAGTCTGATTTTGTGATTCCTACAGTCAAGACGTCTCTAAAATGGGAAAAGTTTGCGAAATTAGTATCGAAACGCGATCTGCCATCGTTGTTCTCCATAATGAAGGCAAATCTGAACGTGAGATTGCATCTCAACTCAAGTTATCAAAGACTTGTGTTCATCGCACTATTGTGCGGTACAAACAAACTGGCAGTAATCAAGATCGTCCGCGCTCCGGGAGACCAAGAGCTACGACTTCTAGTGAAGATAAATTTATTGTGGTAACCAGCAAGCGAAACAGACGCCTAACAGCCCCATAAATCCGCGTTGAAGTCAACAAATCTCGGGAAAAACCTGTGTCAGTGTCTACAGTGAAAAGACGATTGCGAGACGCCAAGTTGTATGGTCGCGTTGCTGTTCGAAAACCTCTTCTAAAACCGCAGAATAAGAAAAAACGGTTGCAGTGGGCCCTAGCCCATCGAGACTGGACTGAAGAAGATTTCAAAAAAGTACTTTGGAGTGACGAATCTAAATTTGAAATATTTGGTTCAAAAAGAAGAATTTTCGTTCGACGTTCCGCCGAAGAAAAGATGATGCCAAAGTGTGTAGTCCCGACTGTCAAGCATGGTGGCGGATCTGTTATGGTCTGGGGTTCTTTCTCAGGCTATGGGACTGGAAATCTGGTCCAAATTAAAGGAATTATGAAAAAGGAGGAGTATAAAGTAATTTTGGAGAAAAATGCTATTCCCTCCGGACTAAAGTTAATCGGCAAAGGATTGATTTTCCAACAAGATAATGATCCAAAGCATAGTTCAAAATTATGTAAGGGCTATTTAGACGAGAAACAGTCAGAAAAAGTGTTGGAAAACATGACATGGCCACCCCAAAGTCCCGATCTTAACCCCATAGAGCTTTTGTGGGAAGAACTTGACCGAAACGTTCGGGAACAATGTCCTTCTTCACAGCAGGCCATGTGGAATGCCTTAGAAGACAGCTGGAAGAATATCTCGCAAGAGACAATAAATAAGTTAATTGCTTGCATGCCAAGATTGGTAAAACAAATAATAAAATGCAAAGGAGGATATTTTGATGAAAAGTCTGTGTAAACTCTCTTGTTTGTATTTTCTTTAGCAATTTAGTATTATCTTTTGTATTCGTAATTTTTTAATTTTAAATATTGTGTATAACATGGAAATAAAAACTGTATTTCATAATGATTTAAATATGTTGACTTTTATTTGTTTTCTTAATTTTTTTATAGTGGTCTCAAACTTTTGACCGGTAGTGTATATCTGCATGGTAATTAAGTTACCTCCGATATGAAACTCACAGCTAAAATATTAAATGTTGTGGTTAATTTATCCATAATAAATACACTAACCGTAAGACCTACTCAATATTATAACAACCACACCGGGGAATCATCTGTGAGATTACAGAATTGTCGCGAAGTGACTTCTCATGACTGCGCGGTTACAGATTATAATACATAGTAATTATACGCTTTGGTCTGAGACAGTTGTAACATTAAGTGAACTGCACGCTCATTTGTTATTTTTATATAAAAAAAGAGGAAAATTTTTGTCGGTACATACTCTTCTTACGATTATTTATAGTTAATAAATTATTTTCGGAGAGCAAGCGTCAGTATAAATTCGGTGCAATCGCCGCGAGAACAGATCGAATCTTCGCCGGATGCAAGTACTTACTCTGACAAAACGCATAAGAGACAGTAGTAATTTATTTAACCGGATAACTGGGATTGACCTATTACTAATATGTATGGATTTATTGGGTATAGCTTATTATAGTTAGCTAATGCTCGTAATAGAGGTAAAGAACTAACAACAATTATTATATACTATTTGCGCGCAAATGTATCTTAAATATTGATCCATTTAAGCACTAGCGGGCGCGATCGGTACCTACTGGGTTGGGTGACCGCTGGTGGCAAAATCTCTTGAGCGTCTCCGTGCTAAAAAGGTTTCATTAAGCCGTCGATCTCGATTGTTATCGTGAAATAGCAGTCGGCAATCCATGTCGGAAGCCTTCGATCGACATCTACTAACTCCTCCATCAATTCACACCGCTCTAGCATGATGGAGTTTGCTCTAGCTTTCTTCAGTTACGAAGAGATTCGGGCCTTGCAGTAGGACGCTAATGGGTTAAAGTCAACTTACTTTTTTTATAGGCACTAGATCTATAAAATTTACCAGCGGTTTATGTGGTAATGATCGCAACCTTTTACACCACAAGCTTATTTACAATCCTTGACCAGAACAAGAACAGGTAGAAAGTACTACGAAACCTGGCTGTGTCAAGTCATTATTTCTAGTTTTTATAACACCTCGTTTCATCAGTGCCGCCTGGCCCTTAATTACGTATTAGCCTGCCACATAAAATGGCCCTTCATCATAAACAGATTTCATAGCGTATATAGCGATTGCATCCGCCGTTGTCTCTGTAAAAAGTTCAATGCTTCGTAGGGAGCCACTGCCATTAAAGGATGAACTTCTCCGTATAAGTGTTGTAGCGGCATTTGTAGCGAATATAAAACGTGAGGTAGACTGGCTACATGCTATACTTGTACAAGTTTAGTTAATGTAGATCTATCTATCGATGCAATGAATTGTCTTTACCATTTTTTTTAAACCATAGTCTAGAAGTAAATTCTGTCTCGTTGATTAAAAGAGGACTCCCCTACAGAGACCAGTATCCTGCAGTATCTCAAATGATTCTAAGCCAGACCATCCAAGCTCAGATGATGATTGGAAACTCCTTAGACCTTAAATAGATATTATGATTATAATAATTTATACACATATTTTGCAAAAGTATTTTGGTCAATGAGCACATATTTTCAAATCTACGAGCGCAATATCGAAGCATTGTCTAATGCGCACATTAAAAAAAATTACAATGGCACCACACATCAGAAAGCTACAATTATTTCAGTTTTTTTTTTGTTGTTTTTAAAATCACTCACACCCCCGTACTAGAATTCCCTGTGCTGCGGGTGGCATGGACATACACGAATATGACATCACAAACACCCATGACCCGAGAACAAACATTTATCTGTCACATAAATGTCTACCCCGGCCGGGAATCGAACCCGGGACCACTAGCTCGGCAAGCAGGGTCACTGCCAACTGGGCTATGGGGTCGTCTAGCCGAGTTGTTTCCGTAAATATTTGATATGTTTTTGTAAATAGGTAGCAAAAAATCATGAATGGGTCTATTACATAAAGGCACCGAATCAATGCTATTCTAACGTGCCAACATCCGTATCGAAATACCACAATGATGGCAATTCCTCGCATAATATTCCATTCTTGATTATTTGATCGGCGGCGTTTTTCAAAGCGATTAAATCTTATTTGAGTGCACTGGAGCACGTATTCATGCGATAATGGCATTGAGTGGTTTCTGTAGACGTACTCGTACAGCTCCATTGTGATCGCTCAGTAACGTACTCAACATCCATTGATTTGCTAACTTATTCCTTAATCGATTTGTTTGATAACAAGGGCACATGGCTTTTATAATGACATTCACATTCTATCTTAAGGTTCGCTGTCTTACGTGACATACACAATAATTATATAATGACTCCAAGATTTGACAAAAAAAGCAATGACCACGACTGCCTGAGCAGGATCGCACCTGAAACCTCTCAATTGGCAGACTGAATGACCCCGTCTGTCATTGGGCTGGGATGGGGAAAATAGCTTTTAAAATTCGACATTCAGGACATGACATTCAATCTTGACCTAATAATTTTACAAATGTTTACAGTCGCTGCTAACTATAACTCAGCTGTAATTTCATCATTTCCTTTTTACCACGTCTACTTGTCTTATCATCATTAGATAGAGCGGCTGATGCTCCATTATTTTTAGGACGGCGGCTTACGCGCGCGAGCCTATCAGGCAATCGGGTACTTTTATCATATAAGCTATAGCCGATTAAATGCTTAATTCAAACGACCACAGGCCTATTTGAAATATACCGCTTTGATAAAATTCTGTAAAAATGTAATTATTTTTGTATACAACCAGATAACGATGACCTTTTATTTTGTGTATCCCTATGTAGCTTCCTGCACTTAGAAGTCTGGCGATAGTCGAGCAACCGCAGTCGCGGCCGCTTTTGAAACTGAAAATGGCTGATAAGACAATATAAAACGTGCTACTGTCCTAACTTGTCTTAATGTAAGCAAGCAGCTTACGTGAAGTTTGCTTACCAGAGATAATTTTCCGATACGAGTAAGTGTAGTATATAAAATTAACTCAAAACGACCTTAATGTAGAGAAAAACCACCATTCATCACTTCCTGTGGGATACATAATTTGCGAAATAACTCGTATACTTAAAAAAAATACAAAGTATGTACGTTCAGGTTATTATAATACTACCTAAGACGTGTTTTAATGACATTCTAAAAATATTAAATTATTATTAATTTACTTTGCAACAATCCGCAAACAATGTATAATGATATATATTTCTATACCAACACGTGTTTCGCTCCGAAACAGAGCATCATCAGGGTAGTAGACTCTACGAGTGGTAACCGCAAAGACTAAATTAAATTAATAGTAATTTAATACAATGTTCCATTTTCTATAGGAATTTAACATAAAATGTCTATCGGACCTAACTGATAATACGTGCCTAAGATTTTCAAGCACTGCTCTATTTTTAATTTAATTCCCCTTCCCCACGGAGAGTTAACGAGCGACGTGCTTTGCGACCCGATTCTCAGGCATATTGCAATTTCAATCATGCCAATGTATTGTTCTTTTATTTTTATTATTCACTCCAATTTATAGGGTCTGAAAGAAATGCGCGACCATTATTCGAGCCGTTAAATACGACACCTTTCCAACTCGCGCTCTCATATTTCAATTTTAAATCGGCCCTTTACCACTTGCCTTATTAATGCAAACCTTTTTTCTCGCCGTTTGTTTGCGTAGGTGTTCGGTTTAAGAGCTGCTTTACATGAAATTGGAATGTTATTCAACTCTGGAAGGAATCCGTATCCGCTAAACTACTTTATCCTCGCAAACATTGCTTCAATTTTTTCTTTTAGAAATAATCTATCGATTATAATAAGCCAATCGTCGGTCATAAATGAAAATCGTACGCACCCGTACGGTACTTATCTTAATCAGCCCTAAGAAATTCCGTACATAACATCTCTATGAATGTAATATTATGAAAACAATTTATTTAGGAATGTTCTGTAGAGGGAGTGCGCGTAGGCAAAACACTATCACAGAAAATCAAAAGCCAAAAATCGGTCGTATAAGAAAATTAAATTAATAGTTTTTACTCAAGAATTTAACTTAAAAGAGATTACATTTTAAAATACTCTACATATATTATACATATACTACTCTAATTAATGAACATCAGATCAAAGGAACAGTTCAGATTAGTAACCACAATCTTCTATCATATAATAGATGAAATGGTACATAAAATTTTGAATCGTTTTAAATCTTAGATCAACAAAATTTTAATTGCTCGTAAAGCTCAATATTTAATGTATTTTACTTTACCGCGAAGGTCTGGAATCGCTTGCCTTCGCAGGTATTCTCGTCCGATTTTAATGTGCGTAACTCAAGTCAAGGCTAAATCGTCAGTTACCATCAGGTGGGTGGGAAGAAGAGTAGGCACTTAATTTGTTTCAGTATAAGTAACATCAAACTTCTCTCTTTTCAGGCACCTGTTTTGTCGGAAACCAGTCGAGCAAGTCATTGTTGGCTTTAGTCATTGTACCTGAGGTGATCTGCCTGCTTCTGGGTAGCGTATTCCTCGCATCTGGCCTCCGAGCAGTCCTTCAACATCCACCTGCAGTGTCGGCGCCATCTGCCCTACTGAATTCTCCACCTCAGCCACATACCGATCAAAGTGTTTTGAGACTGGGAGCATTCGCTGCGCTGTACGCTGTCCCCTTAGCGTGTATACTCGCCACATGGGTGTACGAGTATGTTTGGAGAGATGACTGGCTTGCTGCCCCGGTTCCATCTGCTGAACCGTTAACGCAACCTCACCCGGCGTTTTGGGTGTTTCTGTTTAGAATCTTCGCCACACAAATTCTTGGAGTGATGGTTGCAGTTTGGATCGCGACACCGCGTCTCAAAGCTCTGTGGAGAAGGATCGCCGGACCTAGAAAAGCACCGCTAGCGAAATGCCCGTCGGGTCCGCCGCCTACTCCGCTCACTCTTCATTGCTACGCGACACACACACACTCGCTCACTCGACACCCACACAAATATGCCACGTACAGACCGCCGCAACAGCAATCCTATAGAAAGCCAAGGCATTATCACTATTCAGCCGGTGAAACCATTCTATGACATTCACTTTGTCAACCAAGTATATAATATTCGTAAGACCCATTTGAGGTGAAGATTTTAAAGGACAATCTCATTCTTCCTATCCTACATACGACTTTACGAAATATTTGCCAGTTTTTTTACTACTACTTTAGAACTTCAAGTTTTAGATTTTATGTAGATCTTGATTAAGGATCGAATAAAATCAGCAACCCTCCTTTTATTGATTTATTATTCTTAAAAAGATTTCGAACGTTTCCTAAGTCAGAAGTAGGATATCTGATGAAATATGAGGTTGAGATCGGGTCTTAAAATGCGAACTTTATGTTTGTAATTATGACTTCGGTACGGGCGTATTGTATTGTATATAGATAGAAGTAAACTATAACTTATTTATAAAACATAAGTGCCATTATTTTTAATTATAAACGATTTTACTTCTGAAATTTAAAATTATACTTCCGTATATGTTGATGATACAAAGTGATCCGCAGTTGATGAAAATGGCGCCTAGAATTCATTAAAATAAAATCAACGAATAATTATTAAAAACATTAAAATAAATAATAACATTGTAGTAGGATACTTTATATCTTTTAAAGGGGAAATAATTTTATTCTTTATATTTTGTCTTTATACCTACTTATCTCATTTTGTATTATAATTTTATGCCATTGATTGAATCCGTGTAGATTTCACTAATAATTTATTAAAAATCATAGAACAGATGTTTACTTCATCTTACATTTACATATTTTTTAAAAATTACAACACACCTACTGTATAGAGGAGACTTATGAAACTGAAATTTTAAAATTGTAAATATAGAAAATTTTGACTGTGTAATCAATTAGGATGAAACAATATGTAAATATGTTAAGTAGTTAGTATATTTATGTTTTGCAGTGTAGTATGTAATTTTGTTTTAAAAGGGAAAGTTTACACTTTTAATGTAGACCGCGATTATGCAGCCGTGAGTTATGTTATGGTGCCTAGGTAAGAAATAAATTATAACAAAATTACTGAACAACTGATTAATTTATATGTTCTTTTATATCATATACGGTCATGTGAGACTTGTAACCATAACTTTTTCCGCCTGTAAAACTTTTCAAGTTTCATATAAGTACTATTAATTTAATCTACAAAACTGAATTTGCCGTAAGTACCAAAAGTGCCCTTTTCTATAAGTTCTTCTTCTAACGTAAGGTTGTTTGCATTAAATGTAAGAAATTTTGATTAAAATAAATGTAAAATAAGTTAATTTGGTGTACAAATAAGCTGCACAGAAACCCACCTCCATATTGCCAAAATAATTAAAATTGCGATCAATGTAAATAAACTACTGCAATTATTACTTTTTGTTTAGAGATAGAAATATTGTAAATATTTATATAAAGTACATTTATAAATAAATAAGAATAAATCATAGGTAGCATTATCTAGTATACATGATTTTATTTAATGAACCTGGCCGTCTTACATATAGTGGCGAATAATTTAAGATTCGCAAATAAAAATAATACAAGAATAGTTTTAAGACCCAACATTATCAAGACTATATGTCCAGACTTAAGTCAAAGAATAAGTCTTTTTAGAAAATAATTAAACTCCAATTTTATTCTGCGTTGCTATCCAAGTGCTTCAGTAAAAACTGAACAAGAAAATAGATAGAACGGCAAACTAGAGAATAGCAAATATGTCTACAGTAGCAAATGACTACAATACTATATACTACAATACAGGAAAAATGGTAGTCACCATTCTCTTCTACATATTTTTTTATATGTGGACTTTGACTTTCAAAGGTTTTGTACGCACCAATTTATTGTCAAAGACAATATAGGCAATAGATTCGCACGATAATATCATCTTCATAAACTCCTATTATTGTTTATTTTCAATAGACAAAAAACGAGCACATGGCAGACTCGAAGATAAGTGCCTTATATGTTATTTAATAGGGGGGAAACAAGAACGTTGATGTATGGAACACAAATATATCTTGGAGTCGAATTCATCCAAAATTAGAATTCTGCTAAATCGTCCTTACTTAAATAAGCTCGTAATATAAGTAGTTATAAATAGGGGGAAAAAATTATTAAGTAATAAATAACAAAAATTAGCGCCCATCTGCAGGTACCTATGTAAAAGATGTATCATACATATATATATATATATATGATGTTGGAGTAGAGTTAAAACATACAGCCTAATATAAGTTCTAATCCATAAATGGCAGCACTTCCGCCGGTATTAATGGCGTCTGTCGCGTCAGAAAAATAGCTGTTTTTTAACACATATGCAAATGGTAAATATAAATAATACAATAAAATAATAATATGGCTTTCATACAAAATGGATATATATCAAACTTTTGATATATATCGAATATATATCATAAATATCCGATATTTTGATATTTATAATAAATATCGGATATTTTCGAACCCTGGTCAATATATCGTTGTAATAAAATATTATGAGTACCCATATTATAGTAAAACGTGCATATTTCGCGATGTGTTAAATTTAAATTCAGCCCCTCATTGGAGAGGTTTGGGAGTCAAATCAAATCAATTCAATGTGAACCGGTACGTACCGTGACTTTTCTAACTTGCGCATGCGTTTTCTTTTAATGAATGCCATCTGCTTCCGGTGAAGGAAACTTCGTGAAGAATCCTGCATACCTGGGTTTTCTATAATGTTCTGTCTTGTGAAGTCTGCCTATTCGCACTTGACCAACATGATGAACTAATGGCCTTAACCATCTTCTTCTGAGAAGTGACCTATGCTCAGTAGTTGGCCATTAAGTGGTTGCAAAAAATTAAATAAATAATAGGACCGGTAATGCGTAATCTCCATATAAAGGAAAATAAAAACACTATTCCACATATAATCATTTATTATAATTTTCCTATTACACATGACATTACATTTTTCTATTAGACATTATATTTCTATTGCACATCATTGATCTGTGTAACTTTTGCCTCTTACCACATAAATCACCGAGTATAATTTGTGTTGGAAATGCAAATTGCAAATCCTTGCACTTTCATAAAATTTCACTTTCAAGGGAATAATCGACAACCACAATTTTCATCGAGTCTCGTTTTTAGGAAATGTAGAAAAAAAGATGTAGTGTCGTGGGACACCAGGTAGGAACGAAGTTCCTTCGGCTAATGTAGAATCGACACAATTTGCAAAAAAAAAATCGTGCTCAATTTTATGTAGGTTTTCTTGATTTTTCTCTTAAATTTTGCTGATTAGTTTTTATTTAAGTACAGGAAAGTATTTAGGAAATTCAGTATTTTAGGAAATAATAAATTACGTAAAATAAAAAAAAATCGTAATTCAAATGATCAACTAAAATAACAAAATATGTCTCTTTATTTTTGTTTGACAACATAAAATTACATAGAAATAGAAATAATTACAAAAATAAAAGTTTATTATTATAAGTAATTCTTATTAATCAGTCTCGTCATTAAATTCTATTGCTGAAACTATTGGCTTGAGAAAGAGAAAGGTATTATACACTACTCGCTTGTGTATACGACTGTCGCGCCTGCGCACGTCTCATTTAACGGTTTTATTCCACAGACTTTTTCTTACGGTTTTACTATCACATTTTTTTTAGTTCGGTCGCGCAGCAAAATCCCTATCTCCTCCAAGCCTGCCGTAAGGAACTTCGTTCCAAAATATAATTGTTTGATGGTCTTAAAAAGCACAATATTTTTAATAAAAAGAACCAAAACTAATAATGTGAAAACAATACATAAGAGTATGTGTACATAATGATAATGATGACAAATTATGATTATTAGAAGTTTATAGCTTATGGTATATATTTTATATCCAGGAATGTCACAGGTATATCCTAAATATGGAGACACTGTTTAAATGATGTAAACACGAAAAAATCCAATCTACACAAACTTAATGTTTTTAGTGTAACACTATTGGGTTGTGACATACTGATTATTTAAAATTATGTTAAAAACGCAAACGTATATGTAACATAAGGAAATAGAATGAAATGAAGTGAAAATGATGCAGTTTCGGTTTACAATGATAACCAGGATTTATGCAATTACGCTTGAAATCATATAACACCTCCCGGGCACCAAGAACTTCCACAACCACTTGGAACACAATTTTGCACCATTTTTTGAAATATATTCAAGATTTACGCAAAAAAATTTAAAACGAATGTGAATCGCAAACTAAACATAAACAATGTAGTGGTTGTTGTTGACACACGATGTCAGTGTTGCCACTTAATCAAGTTCTCAGAAAATGGAAATTTTTACTGATTGAACAACTCGAGTTATGCATACGGGACGTACGATATTGTGATTCGTATAAGAATTCATTGTTCTATTATTTATTTCTAGGCAGTGATGTATAACTTGTAATATGGTTGGTATATTGAAATTTTCAATGTATGCACTTGGAAATTTCAATTAAGGCAATACCAATGTACACATTAAAAAGAGAAGATAGTCCACATAGAATGAGACAGCCCACATAGAATAATATTTGAGTTCAACTGTTTTACTAAGTTTGGTCTCTATCTTTATCTATAACTTCATGGTGTTCGTTCAGATATTATTTACACAAATATAACACTTTGTCAAACTTTGACACTTTATTTGCTTGACAATTCAGCACCGTGTTTTTACGGTATTAAAAATACTGTACCCTGAGTTTTTCTTCGTTGATAATTCGTATTAAAAGTGTTAACTATGTCATCTTTTCTAAAAAAACTCTCAATTAAGGCATTACTTAAATAGATTATGTAAAAATATTTTACATGGAAGGTGAGATGTTGCTGCAACGTTAATGAAGCTTTTAAATCTTCTTATCAAGTAGATATCTACATAACATCATATATATTTACTTTATTTACAAAAAAATCCTTTTTAGAACCAATATGTTAACATATGTACGATTACAAATACGTGAGTACACAAAAAAGTCGGCAGAAGAAAAGTTAGGTATAGCAAAACCCAAGAAACCCTTAAATCCATTCTTTAAATTTATGAGACAGATGAGACCAGTACTGAATGCTAAGATTCCAGGTATATCTGCCAAGGAGGCTGTAATATGGAGCTCCAAACACTGGCAACAACTAGAGTATGAGGTACCTCTGATTCACATACAAACCATATTAAAGATTCCCAAGCAGATATAATTCTGCATTAAATATACATAAAACTGTAATATGGAACATGATAATAGCTTTTAATGACAACTGTATATTTTGTTAAATCACAACTTTAGCTATGTTATGAGAAAAAATGTATCCTCTAAATATAATCTTGGTTGTAGTTTTAATTGGGATTACATGATCCTTATTGAACACTAACATAATGGTGTATATATTAATATAAACTAATTGTATGTATATATATCAGACTAAAGCACAGATGAAACAGCAATATGAAAATGAATTAAAAAACTATCAAAAAGAAAAGGCCATATATGAAGCCTCCCTCACAGAAGAACAAAAAGGAGCAATCAAAAGGGTGAAAAGAGAAATGATAGTAATTAGAGAGAAGCAGAAATTAAAATCTGTGAGTTAGTTATACATACTATTCAGCTCCCGACTTGATGAAACATTTCTAATTTATTATGGCCATTATGAAAAATCAATATCAGTACCAAAGGTTGCGTTTTATATTGGGGTGTTAGGGGCTCCATCCATGCTTTCCATAAAATTTTATTTTTTTGACCCCAATCCAATCCCTGCACACAATATGGTGTTTTGGAGATTGTTGGGTTCTGAACCATTGAGTTTAATCCCGACTTCTTGTGTATGGTACTAAGATTTATTATGTTAACACCAACTTCTTAGAGCCAACAGTAAAATTATACATGTATCATTGCATTATTGGAATATTGGTTATTATTAGTGAATGACCAGCTTCTATATTGACCAGCAATGCAAATGCGATACATAGACATGATGGCTTTAGTGTTAAGGATGTTCTGAGGTGGCAGGGACCACTTACCATTAGGTGGTCCATATTCTCATCTGTTGGCTATTTAAAAATCAAAATATTAGGCATGTTTTTGTGCATGTAGAACCTTATAACAGTCCTCAGCATGTTAAAAAGAACACCTATGTACTCCATTGAACTGAAGCATCATTTAAACTTAAATTATTTTCAATGGTAGTATACCACTAGGATTTTTAAAACTAATTTCTATCTCATACAGGAAATTAATGAAATGGGAAAGCCCAAGAAACCAATATCTTCCTATATACTATATGCTCAATCTAGAAATGATGTGCTTCAAAGCCACCAGATAAAGGAATATCAAGAGAAAATTAGAGCGGACTGGTTAAAGTTGCCAGAAACTGAGAGAGCTATGTTTGACAAAAAAGCTCAAGATCTTATGAAAAAATATAAGTAAGTAATTGTTATTTCACATAATTATGCCTTCCTATTTGTGACTTGCATGCGGGGGTTTTAGCCGGTAGTCACCACGCTTGGCTAGAAAAAAAAAGACAGCTGGCATCCGCTGGATTCAGAGGGCTCAGGACCGGTCAGAGTGGCGCAAGTTAGGGGAGGCCTATGTCCAGCAGTGGATCTCCAAAGGCTGATGGATGGATGCTTCCTAAGTGACATGATATTAATACATATAGCAAAATACAAATATTTTCTGATAAATAAAATAATCTCATGAAACATTCTTGTGATGGGAACCTATTAATATGGTCCATTTACATTAGTGAATGCTCTACATTTTACACCACATGTCAGCATATTTGTGTATACAGTAATAAAGTTTCAACAGACATTTATTTCAGAAATAGAAGTGATAATGGAGAAATTTTAACTGAAATAGAAACTTCATTGTTTATTGCGAAAATCATGATCAGTACATTTAATCAACAAGAGTTTTCATAATCAGAAGTTGAATCAATTCCATATGATTTACTAAACTACTATTAATATGAGATTAAACTCATAGACAAAAATTTGTTTCTTAATTTTCTTACAAATAACAAAATTTTAAACTGTCTGAAACATGTTAAGTGAGTAAAATTTTGTAATTAATAAAAGAAAACAAACAACAAATATAATTAATTAAGTTTTTTTTTAATCAACGATGTTTGAAATGTCGTCCATGTTGTACATTTCAAGACCCTACAAAGAATATCAAAACTGATTTACTTGTTAGACAAAGTACTTTTGACTGTAGTTTCATAGAGAAATAAGTTAACTTTTATGTTACACCTTGTTCCACTCTTTATGTATGTAATATGTTTCTCGACTTTAGAGCATTTTTCAAAATGCCTTAAAAATAAGTTATTTTAATCACGTCATTGTCATGTCCATTTGGTAGGTCACAATCACTTTACTGATATTTCTATTGGATCTACATAAATGAGAACTGGACGATAAATATTCTCTATTAACTACTACAAAATAGAGAAGTTGAATTATGAGTAAACAAATTAATAATAGAATTACGATATTGCAATAAATAAATATGTTTCTAATGTAACTAGGAACACCTATCTCTGAAAGAATAAAATACAGCAATCCTGAAATTATTCTTTTAAAGCTTCAAAAAATTAAAGTCTGAAAATTGATTAACAAAGATAGCATCAATTTAAATTTCATATTTTTACTTTCAGGAAAGATGTGGAAGCATGGGAATTAGAAATGATTTCAATGGGACGTTTACATTTGGTACGACAAAAACCTCAGAATCAGAGAAAGGCTAAAAGTGTACTGAAATCAAATTCTAACAAAATATAAGTAAAGTAAATACAAACCACTTGGGAGCCCTGGTAATATTAAAGCGAAACAACCTGCAATCTATGAGTGCAACTGCAACTGTGGATGTGAAATAAAGTATCTGCGGAACTATTGTTGCATTTCAAGAACCTACAGATCCTGACAAGTAACATTATCAAAGATTTCATCAATAATATATGGGAAGTTTCACAGTTTCTACAGAAGTTAAATTTAATCTTAAACAATTTATTTATTTATTGGATTTTAAATTTTTTTACTTCTTTTATTTATTTATGAATAGATCATTTAATTAATAAATAAAAAGTAAATACAAACCACTTGGGAGCCCTGGTAATATTAAAGCGAAACAACCTGCAATCTATGAGTGCAACTGCAACTGTGGATGTGAAATAAAGTATCTGCGGAACTATTGTTGCATTTCAAGAACCTACAGATCCTGACAAGTAACATTATCAAAGATTTCATCAATAATATATGGAAAGTTTCACAGTTTCTACAGAAGTTAAATTTAATCTTAAACAATTTATTTATTTATTGGATTTTAAATTTTTTTACTTCTTTTATTTATTCATGAATAGATCATTTAATTAATAAATAAATGAAGGCAATTTTTTTGTTTGTTCAGGATGCATCTACCAAAACTCTTTGCTACAGTAGTTATGAATCATGTTATACATTATTACTAGAGTGAATAAATTTATTCAATCTATGTATGCAACATTGTTAATTACCTCAGCCATTTATGGGAAATACATTGATTCTTTTATTATAAATAAAGTAGATCAATGGAGGCAGTTTTGAATATTTTGATATTGAATATTTTATTAGATTTGAATATTTTCCTAATAAAGTATCAGGGTTCGAAAATATCCGCTATTTATTATAAATATCAAAATATCAGATATTTATCATATATATCCATTTTGTATGAAAGCCATATTATTATTTTATTGTATTATTTATGTTTACTATTTGCATATATGTTACATAAACATAATAAATTATTAAAAAAAAAACTAAAATGTTTTCAATGTTTTATTTATTTAGGTACTTAAAATCAGACAAATGAATCCAAAATCTTCTTCTAGATCAGGCAACTGAAAAACATATTACATCTAATATAAAAAATTCTCATGTCACAGTTTTAGTACCATACTCCTCAGAAACAGCTTGACCAATTTTGATGAAACTTTATATGTATGTTCAGTAGGTCTGAGAATAGGTTGTTATCTATTTTTTATACCCCTAAGTGATAGTTGTTCTGGTTGTAATTATGTGTTTTGACTATGAACTGATGCTTCTCACTTTTATACGATAGTTTCTCAAATTAAGCTTAAGGGAGGACAGTGTTGTGTTCTATAGTAGGTAGATATAAATAATTTATTTTTGTCACACCCTCTCATATATGTATGATTCTATCAACCATTAAAAATCATTCTGCGATCGTCCGTCTTTTCTTTAATACACTAGAGTAATATTGTTATTGTAGGTTAATTTTACTATTAAAAAAAATATTTCATTTAAAATTTACATAAAATTTCATTTATTAATGTTAAGTAAGTAAGTAAAGTTATTGAACAAGATATTTAACATTTTATACAAAAGATTTAATTACATTACTCATAGAATAGGTATCGAAACGAAATTTACTAATTGTTTTTGGTTTTTGACAACCCTATTTAGGAATTCCAATAAACCTCTTAATAAAATCAAATAACCCCATACATAATATAGCAGTATTCCAATTATATCTGTTCAAATCAGGGATGTTATGGAGTTCCGTAACCGTAACCGAAACTACCGGATATCCGAAATAAAAATATATCCGTAACCGCATCCGATAAAAAATTTCGGATAGCGGTAGAGTCTAAATCAAATACGTTGTGACAGATTTTCGCCGGCCGAGCCGATACATTAGCCGCGTCGTTCGTATTTTAAACACTTTTTATTATTTAACTTTTTAAGGCGATTGTTTTTAATACGCTTTTATTAGCTCGGGTTGTATCTATGTATGTATGTATGTAACGGAATCTTTGAGCTTAATTTTCACTGGTTTCTAAAAGTCTGATCAACTTGAAACTTTGCACACATATCAAGGGCCGATGACAATGCAATAATTTGATAACAGTTTCCCATTATCCTTATTAGGACGGCCAGGATTCATAAATTCTTTTTTATTTAGATCCTCTGTAGGAGAGTGAGAAAGATAGAGCTAGCGCGCGATCTGCGCATGCCTGTACAACCAGTCAGAGTTACTCTTACTGATTTCTGGAGTCTACGACTTACTTTTTCGAACTTGCTCGGGGACGCGGTATTGCTCAACGGGGACCAAAATGTCTTTAGGATAGTTGCATTCTAACCTTGTTTATTCCTTACAAATGCGTGGGTACTAATAAGTCTCATAAACGCAAGTTACTCTATTTAATATTCATATAAGATGTTATATAATAACCGTGATTTATAAAAGCTTCTTATTAATTACAATAAAATAATCAGAATATACATTTTGAAATTATTTTACAGAACAAAATTCGACAAGTAAATAAGATATTTATCGTGATCAAAATCTTTTAATTAATAATTTTATTGATAAAAGTACAATCAACGAAAATGAATTAAAATAAATAATAGTTTAAAATAAATAATAGTTTAAAAAAACTAAAAAAACGCTTTTATTGCTAATTGAACTAAAAAGTAGAAAATAATTTTTAATTACAAAGAGTCTTTATTACAGTAGTAGAAGGTCGGACAATCAATCATAATTAATTACCTCAAATAAACATTATAATAAAATTTAAGTTAACAAAATAATTCAAATCAAAGTAAAAAGCGTGGGGTGCATTTTACTTCATTTTTATAACTTTTCTCTCATAGATAGTTGCCAATAGAATGATTGTGTCATATTTAATATATCGAGCACCCCACGCTTTTTACTTTGATTTGAATTATTTTGTTGATAACTTAAATTTTATTATAATGTTTATTTGAGGTAATTAATTATGATTGATTGTCCGACCTTCTACTACTGTAATAAAGACTCTTTGTAATTAAAAATTATTTTCTACTTTTTAGTTCAATTAGCAATAAAAGCTTGTTTTTTTAGTTTTTTTAAACTATTATTTATTTTAACTAGAAATAAACTAGTTTATTGTTAACTAGAAATAAAGTCAAACTGTTACCTTATAAATACATTATATTTTTTTCCAAGTCGTATATCATCTAGCATCCGTAACCGAAATTATCCGAAACAATCGGATAATCCGAAATAATTTCATATCCGTAACCATAACCGAAACCGGTAAAATATTATTCATATATCCGTATCCATATCCATATCCAGATCCGAAATTCCATATCCATTACATCCCTAGTTCAAATGCCGATTTCCCTTGATGTTCCTAATATCTCTAAAATTTCCTAATAACGAATGTTCGACTAAAATTTCTAATTAAATTACGCAATTCTTTACTTACCTTTAACTTTTCTTCACAGAACAATCCACTGTTAAGATGAAGATTAGACGATTTCAATACTTTTTCGCAATGTAACAAATTAAAAAGTTAAAGTTAAAAGTACTGTATTGCATGTGTCCACTTACAGCGTGTTTTTCTTTAGTGAAACTTGATTGGCTAACTCAAATGTTCGGTGTAGCTAATAACAAAAAACACAAAAGCTCGTTAAAAATACAAACAGTATTTATCTCTTAAATATAATGACATTATCAGAACGGTTTAGTTAATCAGATTTTTTTCCTATTTACCCCGTTACATATATTAAATGTTAAAATGGTCAAAATTTCCTTGTCACATCAGTCAATCAGTGTTAAAATTAAATCTATCCCGCTAGTGCCACAGAATATGCAGTCAAACTAACACTTCATATACGCGCGGTACAACTGAAAAACGATTTTATATAGATTTTTAAGGCATTTATTTTTAGTATTATTGTTATAGTGAATTGAATAGGTTTTTGTACTTTTTGTATAGTATATGATGACGACTTTTATGCAAGTATTTCGTTTAAGTAATTATTTCATAGGAGGTTACAGGAGTGTTATTCGACAGGAAAAGTAAGTTTTTAGGTTATGTTTATTTATTGTATTATTGTTGTTAGACGAAACAAGAAATGTAACGAAGTTGAAAGTAAAAATCATCATATTTATGAATTTCATTATTATGTTAATGGAAAGTTGATCAAATTTAAAATCTTTGTAATTATTACTATTTCTTTCATTCAGATCAAACTGGTTAGTTTCCATTCAAAGTCAGTCGTGCCGATACTCAAGGAAATCGCCAGAAGAAAAGTTAGGTATTGAAAAACCTAAAAGGCCGTTGACTCCATTCTTTAAATTTATGACTCAGATGAGGCCAGCATTACTTGCTAAGAATCCAGGCATTACGTCTAAGGAGGCAATTGCATGGAGCTCTAAACACTGGCAACAATTAGATAGTGAGGTATGTATATTAATATAACATATAAATATAGTACATATATATATAATTTATTTATATATATATATATATAAATAAAGCTGTACTTTCTAGTCATATATTGTTTTAATTAACTATAATTAATATGTATACTTTAACTTGTACACAAGATTTTTCACCATAACTTGTTAGTTATTGATAACTGACTATAAGTGTCAAACCTTACAATATCCAAATTTTCAGTTACTGTAGTAAATATCAAGCAGATCTTTGGTCATAGAAGTATGAGTTCTAAGTCCTCGGCATTGATGATGTTAAAATGATGAATTTGTCAATGTTAGCATGCTCATCATGATTTCAACCTATAATTGCCACATTATGAGCTCATGCCTCTATAAACAGTTATAGTCTATCATGATAACTAAATACAAGACTTTACACAACATTGAGAACATTATTCCTTGCAATGTTTTCTTACATTGAAGTGAGTGATAGCTTATTTCTAACATTTACATATTATGCAAAAAATTAGACATAATTGAACATTCAATCTTGAACATTCATTCAACATAAAGTTTAGGCCTACTATTGTTAATGTTACTAAATTCATAACATATATAAAAAGATATGCATTATGTACAACAAAGATTTAATTTATTTTACTGTCAACTTCTTTAATAGTATCTAGGCATTTATCCAATTACAACTCTCAATATGGTCTATGGTTCACATTAAACTTAATAGTTTACTGAGGATTGTAAATCCTTTCTTATTATACTTTACCTATTACAAATGTTTTCAGACTAAATCACAGATGGCAAAGGAATATGAGAAAGACTTAGAGGATTATAAAAAAATCAAGGCCATGTATGAAACCTCTCTGACAGAACAACAGAAGGAAGATATTAAGAAAATGAAAGAAGAAATGGTTGCTACTAGAGAGAAACGGAAATTAAAAGCCGTGAGTACAACACTGTAAAATGTTTTAACACTAAACCTACCAGAGCGGTCAAATGACCGCTTTTGAGACTTTATAAAATAAATATTTTTTAATTATTATATGATAATTATTTTGTGTTTATTGTTTATGCTGTATTAATTACAATCAACTGGAAAAGACAACAATGTTTATTTCAAAAGCGGTCAATTGACCAGCATCGGTAGAAATAGGTATATATAAATATGTCGGTAGGTTTAGTGTTAAAAATACATAAAAATATATATTTATGTTAAAGATATTTTGCATACAGTAAACGTGGCTGGAATTGAGCGCATAACACAATCACAAGTGTTTCTATGCACTTAAACTGTGTATGTGCTAGACATGCCACATAGCAGCCTAAAGACATTTTGAATACCTTTTTAAACCATTTTTTAATTTCAGGAACTAAAAGAAATGGGTAAGCCTAAAAGACCTATGTCTTCTTATTTCCTATATGCGCAGACAAGAAAAGATTTGATACAAGGCAATAATATAAAGGAGACTCAAGAAAGAATTAAAGCAGATTGGTTGAATTTGTCAGCAGAAGAAAGAAGTAAATTTGAAAAACAAGCTCAAGATCTCATGAATAAATATAAGTAAGTTAACCCCAAGACTTGCATCAATAGTAAGTGATCAATTCAGTTACGCAACTTCAGACACGATTCAGAGGGCACATAATCAATTAGCCCCAGTTTTCTAGTTACATAACAGTCACAAAGTCATTACAGAGGTTTTCACGCAACATATGAATTCTGACTCTTGGGTTGTTCACCATCCCCTCCACCAAATTCGCTCTGGAGCAGCGTGCCAGAGTCTCTACTATTATGTGTCAGCTATTATACTATATTCCTGTATTGGGAATCACCCATTGGCTATTGTAAAACACTTATAGATGGATAAATTTGTGATTAATTCAGATAATTAGTACATATTTTTATGCATTGTTTGGGAAATCATTTGATTGAATCAAAAAAATTAAGCCCATTTACAAAATAAAACATTCATTTTATGATCAAAGATATAAATTCATCAGACTTCACTGAAATTTATTTGAAAATGTACTTAAACATACATAAAATTTTCTTATTCCAGGAAAGATATTGAAGCTTGGGAGCTGAAAATGGTTTCATTGGGTCGCTTACATTTACTGCGCCAGAAACCTCAAAGACAAAAAACTGTTAAAACCCAATAGGAATTTTGGTGCTCTGACGAATTGACTGACATCAGTACAAAAGTAAGTCTAAAGAAAAATTTTACTTCATTGGAAGAAAATTTTGAAATAGAAAACATTAATTTGGGTAGTCCAACCATACTACAGACTGAGAAAATAGGAAATAGTACAGATTTAAATATAGTTAAAAATGAAATCAACACAAAGTCAGAAGATCGTCAGAGTACGGGTGAAATGAAAGAGGGGAAAGGAGAAATAGAAAAGGATAAAATTACCTCACACAATGAAGATAAAAAACAAAGTAAGAGCATCATGAGTAGTATTAAAGGTTTTTTTAAGTTTTAGATTTTTTTAGTTCAGTATATAATTTCATTTGGATTTAGTTATTATTTCATAATGAATTTAGTAATAATTTGTGATATACATAATTAAAAGATATGACTTCTCTTTTCTTTTTTTCATATGGCAACTGTAATCACCTTTATTTTCTAGTAGGTAAGTACGTAATATTTTGTATAATTTTGTAGAAATAATTATTTTGTTTATGTAACTAGTTGAAAACGAGCAGACCACCTACCTGACGGTAAGCAGTCAAGGCATCACCAACGCGTTGCCGACCGAAACATACGAAATATTTCAAGGTCAGTAACAGGGAGGTAGTTAATTGACAAAATACACTACCATCATGAAAGTATCATCAGGATTAAACTAGGCGGTAGAGCTCAGCGACCTTCAATAGGAGTGACCGTTTGCCATAGCCTCGTCACGTTATTTAGTAGTATGCACCACGAGCAGGGGGATTGGCTTGGGCTCAAGAGTGGACGAATCCCCTTACACGCAATAATATAAACGGGTTCACTGCCTCCTTAACCTTTTGCTTTGTGATCGGAACGTATGACGCTGCAGTAAGCGATGTTCGGTGTCGGACACGTAATCTATGAAAACATATGCTATCCTTCTTCCAACTGTAAATTTTAATTGCTTTTTTTATTACAGCTGGCAACACACAAAAAGAAAACAATAAAGAAACATTATTATAATTATTTTATTTGCAAAATGTGTTACAAAATATAATTAAAATAAATCTTTTTGTTTATTTATTGAATCTATTTATAACATCAGGAATTAAGCTGATCTAAATGGATTATTTTAATATAAAGTAAGTATATGTATAAAAGTATTACTTTATCATGATGACTAATAAATAAGAATTAAAAAGACAAGCAAATTACAGCTACTACAAATACAATTATTGCTTTAAGTTACACTAAAATTCAACAAAAACATTACAAAGCTATGTAAGGTATCGTCTTTGGTAGTTTTACCAGCTTAATTCACTGTTGTTTGTATTTTGAAACCTATGTTAATCGACAAAACTAAATTAAATTATGCCTTTATCATTGGCAGAGATGATCAAGTTGAGCAAAGAAGCTTCTAGAATTTTTAAAGGAAAGTGATGTTTTAAAGTAATAGATTAGAATTTTGAGTCACAGACTGCCATGATTTTAAAACAACAATCATACATTGAATATACAGTGTGTTGGTAGAACATCTCCAATTAATTTTGTAGTACAGAATGAAATTCATATGTATACAACAAATTATCTATGCACATAATAATAAATTATAACAAAAAAGGACATGATGCAATCATATATAAAAATTACACATATGTATTTTTATGGTTCACTTGTACTAAATGAGCAAATGTTAATCACATTGTAAGAAATACAATACATCAAAAAAATTTCTATTCCATAAAGTTAACTTTTTTGTATCCCTTAAGCTATGGTATAAAACTCTCCAGAAGTACACATTAACTGTCTAAAGAAACTAATTTGGCTATTTCAATATTACAAAAATCCTTCTTTACTATTTACAACTTAACAATTTAAACTAAAATGGCAATATGTGACCAAAATGCACATTTGTCACAAGTCATCACTCACTTATAAAGGCACAAGCAATCAAAACTATAGTACATTCCCAATTTTACTACCCTAGCCTGCTAAATATAGTAACTTCAGTCATTATACATTGCACTCATCACATATATACATTCCTTTGCTTAAAATCCCCCACTGCAGAAATCTAAATGTTACTTTGAATCATTGTGTTAAATAAACTTAAAGAGACATCTTCAACTTCATTAAATAATGCAACTATAAACCTACAGACTGTATTTATAATTTTTTCCAACTAAAATTGCAAATATGTAAATAATCACAGTATGGAGACTGTTTTTGCTCCCTTGTGAAGTTCACCATGTTGTAAGCTTTTAATTTGTAGTGTTAGAAATATTTTGTGAAATGGAAATAACAGATAGGTATGCAAACCACCAAGTTAGTTATATAGATAGCAGTGCTACTATCACATCAGTTTAGTAACAAACACTAAGAAAAAAGGCTACTCATAACAATGAAGACCGACTGAATGCAAATTGTAGTAAATAAATAAATGCACACATCTTGCACTGCTATACTTCCCCAATGTAACACTGACATTAGTTTATGTGTCTGGTGTGGATTCATGCCATTTAATAATAGCAAAATATTTGCATATTTGAAACTTTCCTGTTTTGGAAAAAATATTATTTTTGTTATGGTATATATTATGAGTGGTAGGAAAAAGTATGTATTCTCAACTGTCATAATGGAAAAACTATGGAATAACTGCATCAATACTGATAACAAAACCAAGTCATACTTGTAAGTGGTAAATTTTTCAAAAAATGACGTCACTGTTGGTTCGGCGTTTGGAAATGTGAAAGCTGTCGAGTCATTGGTTATCTCTTGTTCATCAACGTTTTGAATATTATCTAATAAGGGCTCATATGATACAGGCTCATTATTCGATACACCATTGTACATGGTACTTCTGGTTATAGTATTATCAATTGTTGTGACTGGAATCTCATTGTTTTGGTCAGGTGTCGAGGTTCTGACACTTTTGACTGGTGGTTCTGTAAGGAACATTTGTTTAATAACTAAGATTTATAAATGACGTACCAAAGTAAAGTTATCATATACTATACATTACCCTTGTAGCATTCATCGTTTGTTATATTTGATATAAGTTGCAATCGATTAAGTGAATTTTCTAAAATTCTTTTCCTCCGTGCTTCCCGACGTGCTAACGCTGCATCAGCCATATTGATGTTTTGACAATTAGAATTATTTACTATTAATATTCTGTGGATCTATGGTTTCTACATTGCATTAAATTTGCACTGTTACCTACCTACGAGATCGTTTGCTTTATGTTGCTGTTAACAGTTTATACAAATGTACTCTATGGTTGCTGTACCAGCTGTATTAGTCAATATCTATTTAATCGGCAGGAATGGTTCCAGTTCGGCTAATGGGATGAATGATTATCAATCAACCTTCCATACTGACAACGATTACCGCTATTAAAATTCACTCTTTGTTTTAATATATGAACAGAAAGAAGTAAAGTGTTAGTTTGCTGATAAAACTATTAGCTTTTGAAAAAGTAAACAATGGATTTATTTATTATTGGCTTTTTTCAGTTATTATTTAATTTTAACTTAATACTGCTATGAATATCTGTATTCGATTCGATACATAAGTTAACGGTACATTTATCGTTATCGATTTCAGTGTGTATTAAATGTGTAATATTTGGTATGGAAACAATTAATTAGTAAAAAAAATACCAATTTTACTATTACAAAGATTATGTTAAAATAACTTGTACGTACAGTACTAAAAAAAATAAAAATTTAAAATGGCATCATTAGCTAATTATGAGTTCTGAACTTAAGTCAAAATATGTTTTTTTTATTGAAAAGGTTTATATTCATCTATTATATTTAATAACAATTTTGGATTAGGATATAAAAATTATTACCACATTTACAATTAAATTAGTTATCTCATAGAAATTAAATAATTGATGAATATCTTCATTTACCGGAAGTTTGTAAGCTGTCGTTGAAGAAGAACGCTGAAGAAGGATTGTTGTTTGGCGCCTTTACGGGGCCGGGTGGTTATATTAGTATTTTTCGTAACCAATTACCAATAAATAGACATTTGTACTCAATATAATGGGTGATAAAGGCGACGGAGGTAAATATGATATTACCAGAGGTGCATCATACCTACTATAGGAAAATTAGTACAAAGCTTAGTTTTGACAGTTGCACAATTTTTGGTTATTTGAATGAAATGCCAAATTGGGCTCGGTGATTTATTTATATTTTGCATTCGTAGAAACCTTTGATGATGCTGTGGAAGAGAGAGTCATTAACGAAGAATATAAAATATGGAAGAAGAATACTCCATTCTTGTATGATTTGGTCATGACACATGCTCTAGAGTGGCCCTCCCTGACCGCGCAGTGGCTACCTGATGTCACAAGGCCTGAAGGCAAAGACTATTCCGTCCACAGGTAAGCTAACTGGTAAAACAGTCAATTTGTAGGTAGAACAGCCAAGGCCTAAGTTCTTTGTTTGGTCAACTCCTTAAGCTATGTTTATTAACATTTATAGTTAGTTAACTATTCTTAAGATTTTGTTAAGTAGCTGAAACTTAATGATTCAATTCTGAATTTTACATTGTATATATTCTAGTATAGAAATACTTTTTATAAAAATATTTTTATAGGTTGATCTTGGGAACTCACACATCAGATGAACAGAATCACTTGTTGATAGCAAGTGTTCAGCTTCCAAATGAAGATGCCCAGTTTGATGCAAGCCATTATGACAATGACAAGGGTGGTTGGTATTAAATTTTTTGTGTGTGAATAAATCGACCCCCCTAGTCCCTCTAGCTATCCCTCGAGAGATTTTAATCCGAATATCAGTTAAATACTATATTTTGTAAGTGACAAAAACATCAGATAAAACATTAAAAAAATATGAGGTGTAGATTATTGATGATACTGGCATAACAAATTATAACTGTCCCATGGCTGGCCTAAAATCCACTCTGCTACTTCTGTGTAAGGTAAACAATACAGATCATCATACTGGCAATGGTATAATCACAAACTTCAGTAGTTCATAATTGCCATGCTGGCAAAAGTTGCAATAACAGAAGATCTTAATATGGTCAAACTGAGTTTGGTTCTGTTTCAACTGCTTCAACAAACTATTTAAGGCGATAAATAAGAACTCAGTCCAATGAGTGTAGTATTTTTACAACAATGCTGTTGATTATTCTGCCATGAATAAGCAAAATAGTGTTTGAAAGAGTGGAATTGGGTATAAGTGATGCTTATAAAACTTGTCACCACTGTTTCAGGAGTTGCAATAAATCTGTAATTGGCTTTAAGTGTCACTGTTGTTTCATTTGCAGTCAGTTACAAATAAATTCCTTATAATTTATAAAAGTAAATGATGGGTTTCTGTAACCATTTAATGTTAGGTAAAATTCATGCCTGTTTGCTTTTATATCATTAAAATAGTAATTAGATGGTCTTTGCGCCTTCACTTTACAAGTTTTGATATTGGTTATTTGTTAAATTATTGGTATTATGTTGCATAAACAAAGATTAAGAACTTGGCAAACTGGCTGTCTTATTATATACCTGTACTTTTTGTAGGGCATTAGATACATAAATACAAATATATATAAATTGTGTCTTTAGCTGTATTGGGGCGGTTTAGAATACTACCGCAAATCCCATGCTGACAGAACAGGGTATAGTAAGAAGCGACAGAAGCCAGCCTGCTTGGTGGTAGGACTTCTCATTATTATATTAGATTATATTATCAGTATTATTAGTAAGTCATGAATATTATTACTGGTATTATAAGCTTTCCGTGAAGTCTGCCTAGTTAGCTATCACTCTCCTGCTTCAGTCATCCGCTAACGATTTGTTGTGTTCCGGCTGGAAGCTTGAGAGCCAATACCTTCTTTCTAATCTTCTTGTCATTTCTTGACAGACAATGCATCAGTGATACCTTTGGTATTGCTAATGTCCATGGGAAATGGTGACCACTTACCTTCAGATGGCTCGAATGCTCGTTTGTTGGCTATTAACATTACAAAAAAAAATCTGATTTCATTTTGGATAATTTTAATTCTAGAATTTGGAGGATTTGGTTCGGTGTCAGGCAAAATTGATATAGAAATCAAGATTAACCATGAAGGAGAAGTGAACAGAGCACGCTACATGCCCCAGAACCCTTGTGTAATTGCAACCAAAACACCCTCTTCTGATGTCCTTGTGTTTGACTATACAAAGCATCCTTCCAAACCAGAACCCTCTGGGGAGTGTCATCCTGACCTAAGGTAAAATCTATATTCTTGTAACTACTAATTCAACAATATGTTATTTCGCACCTTTAGAATGAAAGTGACTTGACTCAAAATTCCTGAAATTCCAGATTTTACTATAAATTTACTTAAAAAAGCCTACTCTAAAACCCTATGGTGAAAAAGGGCCCGAAATATGAGTGAGAAAGGGAAAAAGGGAAAACCTCATACATCAGTCTCTTTAAATTTACTCAAGACCATACATTTTCTTCATCATTTCCCATAAATTGCAATTTTTGAGTTAAGTCCCTTTCATTCTAAGGGTGCGATTTGTTATTGTTATGCTGTAATATTTTTTGTATTTTATTTACATGAGACTTTTATTTTGTAGGTTACGAGGCCACCAAAAAGAAGGTTATGGTTTGTCATGGAATCCAAACTTGAATGGTTATCTATTGTCAGCAAGGTAAACTATACTATTATTTGTTATTTTTTACCTTTTTTTTTCATTATACGAAATGCGCGAATCAATAGTATCGAGACCACAATATTAAATCAATTATAGTAAAGTAGATGATTATCATTATAAGTTTGTGGTGTGCTGAATTTTTCTAGTATTATACAAGAAACTATTCATGTTTAATTCAGATGCATTGGTATTCTCTCTGTCAATTCTTTTTCTTTACAGACTTCTTTAATCTTTATTTTTCCTTTTACCTTTAGTGAATATATGATAATATGAATAAGTTGTGATATAACAAATTAAATTTGTATACATGTAAAAATATACTCAATAACAATCAGAAATTTCATAAAAAATTAATAAAAATTGTTTCGTTAATCCCCAGTGACGACCACACAATCTGCTTGTGGGACATCAATGCAACGCCGAAGGAGGGCCGTGTAATCGAAGCGAAGTCTGTGTTCACAGGACACACGGCCGTCGTGGAAGATGTAGCCTGGCATCTACTGCACGAGTCCTTGTTCGGCTCTGTCGCAGATGACCAGAAACTCATGATCTGGGATACTAGGTAACAATTTCATATAGAAATTTTCAACCCACATTAACCACTGTCAATATTATAACAAGTAATTAGCTAGTTGTTCATTGCAAAATAGCTTTTTTTACAACCAAGACTATTACAATACAGATTGGTCAAGGAGTTGTTCACTGAAGAAAACCCAAGAACTACTATTTAATTGTATCAGACCTGATTACCAAGCAAGTTCTGAAGCACCGTCTTGCTCATAAAATTTTGCTACTATTTGTCCTGTGTGTATCCTGGCTTGTGCTCACAAAATTAATTGTACAATAATGGTCTAAGACACGATCATTTTTAATCTGTTAAGAAGAAAGGAGAAAGGCAGAATGAAGTTTTAATGTCATTTTAATATGTTTTACAGATGTAACAACATGTCTAAGCCATCACACACAGTTGATGCCCACACGGCAGAAGTTAATTGCTTGAGCTTCAATCCATATTCTGAGTTCATACTTGCTACAGGCAGTGCTGACAAAACTGTAAGTATGAAACTTTTAAAAATATATTTGTACAGAAAACAGTATCATTGCAGTTTCAGATATAATAATCTCTATCTCATGTCATTACTGATCAAAGTTTAAACCATGAGTTGAAAGTAAGTGTTAATATGTGAATTAAAACACATATTTTATTTACATCAGATAGAATGTGAAAAAATCACATTTTCTGTTGTTAAATCTATTGCTTAATTGGAAGATATTTTTCAAAATACGACAACAACAACAAATGTACAGCAGTGGGTGAGGGAGTAATTCCAAGGACTTATAATTTATTGTGAATGTGTGAAATATTGCTAGCTAGTTGTACATCTATCTTGTTTCTCAAAGAGTTATGCAAGTTTAAGTAAAGTTGAAAAAAAATGAACAAAATCAACATTGTGTGTATGTATGTGTTAAAAAATTTATGATATTAAATATTAATTTGAGATTATTTTAACGAAAATGTACACAATTCTTCACTCCAATAGGTGGCGCTATGGGATCTTCGAAACTTGAAACTGAAATTACATTCATTTGAATCACACAAAGATGAAATCTTCCAAGTGCAGTGGTCTCCACACAACGAGACCATCCTAGCAAGCAGTGGCACAGACAGAAGGTATGTTTAGTAAATATATTAATATAGTCTTGAAAACTCCCAAGTACTAGGATATCCTTTATAGCAGGATGGGGCACAAAATTGCCGGTAAAAATTATTTACGACGAAATAAACCGATACTGCACTTATTCTAGTCTAAATTTAAGAAGTGAACAAAGTGGTGGCCAGCCTTTAGCTGTACTTCTTTAGTGAAAAACTGAGTGGAGCTCGGACTGTGCAATTACTCCTGGTTTACAATGCGTGCCACGTTCTCTCAGGGTACATCGTAATTATGTGATCTTTTTTGATCAACATTGATGAATTGCTTGTAGGGGAAGGTGGTCACGCGTAGTACATTAGTACGGTATGTGTAACGGAAAAACTAAACGGTGCACAAACACGCATTTCTTTGGATATAAAATAACGGCCTAACTTGACGAACATTTGTTATAATGTCGTTCACATATGGGGGACATTTATACGAATATTTTATACTGGAAAAATCATTATAACTCCTACATTTTTTTATATTTACTACGATATATTTATTACACTAGAGCATTTCAACAGTTAATTGTAGAGTAAACAGTAATGTAAAAAGTGTATGAAGGCTAACTACACCCCGCTGTATAGTGTGTTAAACAGTGTGCTATTAGCCAACGACTTTTGTCGTTCGTAAGTGGGAAAATTATGTAAACGTTACCGTGCCTCGGCGGGCACGTTAAGTACTGGTTCTGTCTCGGAGTTTTACTAAAGGCGTTACAACTTCTAACATCCTGGTGAGCCTATAACTTGACCAGTTATTCCGAGAAGAGGTCGTGCCCTACACAAGCTCGCTTTTTTATTTTATTAGCCGCCTAACGAGTAGAACGGTCACCTGATGGTAAGTGGTCATCGTCGCCCGTGGACATCAGCGAGACCAAAGGTATCACTGATGCGTTGTCGGCCAGGAAATGAGACGAAAGATTAGAAAGAAGGTACTGGCTAAACTATTAGATGAAAGCGAGTGTTACGAACTGTTGTAGCTAGTACCTAGACTTAAAAGTACCTTTTTTGTACTCGGCGTTCACCTTAAGGTATTAACAAACGTAACTTCCGTTTCTAGATTGCACGTCTGGGATCTTTCCAAAATCGGCGAGGAACAAACGGCCGAAGACGCGGAGGACGGCCCCCCCGAGCTGCTGTTCATCCACGGCGGCCACACTGCCAAGATCTCAGACTTCTCCTGGAACCCCAACGAACCCTGGGTCATCTGCTCTGTCTCCGAGGATAATATTATGCAGGTGCGTTGCGGGCTCTTATCGATCAAGACACAAATTTTCCATGAGGTGTAATTTTATACATTTTGAAGACACTGTTCCGTTGTAATTTTGTTTTGTCCTTCTCAAATCATATAATTTGCAAAGCACTAAGTCAGCTAACGTACTAATTTGGTACAGTATAATTTTTATGTTAATAAAAATTCGATATTAAATAGTTAAAGTGGTCAATGAGTATGTGTAACCCCAGCTGAGACATTAATACATCGCCATTATTATATAATGAACCAAATCAGGGCGATTGTAATACTCTATCATTGTTTAACCTCTGACTCACCGACCCTACAAAGCTAACAAAATCGCTAAGCGCCGCCGCAGTGTTAAGAAAATGTACTCCCGGCCAAATTGAATCGTGACCCATTTTGCCGGTATCTCGTAATAGTAATTAAACTGGTAACCAGAAAAAACTTTGAATGTACAAAGCGTTTTATAAATATCTTCCGGTGGTTTAGACTCTTTTTTATGCTGCAATACGATGACACGAAGAGTCGCGAATATAGTGTATAGCCGAGGTATCATAATGTAAGTTAAGGTTGAGTCTCAACAACATATATCGTTCACACGTAATCAGAGTTCGTCATCATACTCGAGGGGAATTTGACATTATAGCTGATGATATATTTGAGATGTTGTTCAAGGTGTGGCAAATGGCGGAGAACATCTATAACGATGAGGAACCGGAGACGCCAGCGTCGGAGCTGGAGTCGGGCGTCAACGTGAACCACGGCTAGCGGCCGGAGTGCGACGGCATGTTGTCGACGACATGGGACACACACACCGAACAGTGAGAATGTTAAGTTTGTACGACATTACCTAATTAATGTATTAAATTCATATATCCGTGGATGCCGTGAATATGTGGACACGTTCAAATGACGATCGTACTGTGCCGCATTATAATGTCAGTTTGTTTAGTAATTAACCTTCAAAATGGAGATGCCCAGGTATTATCAATTTTTTCCTGTAATAATACTAATGTAGCAGGCTTGTAAAGAAACGACAAAATACATGTATGGTATTACCTTTGGGCACGGATATAAAGACCTTACCATTTTGTTGGCCAATTGCTTTGAGCTATCAGCATAACATTTATATATGTTGCATAATATTGTATCATGGAGCTGTAGTGTCATTTTGTAACGTACAGATTGGATATTCGACACTGACGTAGAAATGATCAATTACAGTTGTTATGCCCTAATGTTTCCTTACATTTATAGAATGGAGCAGGCTTAAAGTAATGAATAGATAAGACGCATTTATATTTATTCCTCAGAATTTATACATAAACTCCTCGATATTGAGTCACATTACTCTTATTGGCTTAAATATTTCGTACATATAATATTAAGCGAGTAAATTTTTTGCGGTTTCTGCATTTTATATGTACTATTTCGGTATTTAATTATTGGTTTTATACATATCGTACCAAAGTTTAATTTAGGAAAATTTTATCCTTTTAGTGGATATCAACGTTAAAACGCGAAGTGACTAGATTTTTTATCGTAGGGACTATAATATCTAAAAAAAACTAAAATTTTCATCATTCAATTAGCTAATCTATGGTATGAAGCTAGCTTAAATAACGAAATATATATTTAAGAAACATTGAAGGCTAACAGTACCTCTGTTTCAACAATACATCTAAAAATGCATTAGTAAATGACATACTAGTAAAGCTTCAACGTAAGATCAATTATTCATTGCTATCAAGGGGATCGATGAAATTATGGGCAACATATAATGTTGAATAATCTGTGTAAAATTGTTCCGAACTTTATTTTATATAAAGAATTGTGTGTGTGTGTGTGTGTGTTTTGTAACAAAATTGCACGAAAGGTACTAAAACATCTACAGAAGTGATAGCACTGTCAGAAAAAGGACTTGGTTCTGTAAATGTTTACAATGTGGCAATTATATCTTAAATATATTCTGGTCTGTTTACATGTATGTGTCCAATGTCGATCGATGTGTGCTTGGTATTATTTTTAATGTTTTCACACTGCACCAATACAATACAATATTGCATTGAATTCACGCATAAAAGTTGGTGGTATGAAAATTGTGTTAAGGTAATATGGAGTTCTTTGCAGGAACGAAATTATAAATTGTACTGTAATGCCATTTAAACCTTTGGTATTTATTACGAACCATATTTATTGATAATTTTGATACTTTTGTTGTTAATTTTATATGCAGTGTGAATCATCTCGATAAATTGTACCGATTGTAACATATTTTACACACGTTTTAGATGTATAAGTAAGTATGGGAGGAGTTATTGCATTATAATTTAAATACACAGATGGATGTCGATTTGATGCGAGGAAAGTCTGTGGCGTACAGACCAACGAGGTTCAGTTATATATTTTTTTTGTTAGAATTCAATTCATCTGGATGTATAGAAGTAAAGACTACATTATACTAGTTTCTTGAGAACGCGATGTTTAACTACAAAATCTTTTAATAATCTAACCATGGAGGATTTAATTATTGTATGCAACACGAGGTTGACCTATCCACCCCTGTGTGCCCAGCGGTAGATCTTCAATCATCATATCCAATATGTATGTATGTATATGCCCTCATTACATAAGCGTATATAGAATTAAACTGGTTCTTAAGAAAATATTATTTCTATTAAGATAATTTGATACTTATACAAAATTAATATGAATCGTATTTTTTTTCAAAATTTTAGATTGACACCTGTGATCTAGTGATCGTAAATGTGAAAATCGTTAAGTACTTTACTAGGAAACATTGTTTCATCATACATATTTCCATAAACAATACAATGTCCCAAAATGCTGATGTTGTGTATTTTATATATATATATGTCAGTACACTATATATATAGTGTACTGACAACAGTTTTCTGTTATGATGTTCAGAGTCAAATCCACGGTATTTGACGTTAGAGATGGATTAATTCTTTCTGGGTACTGAGTAGTCATGAACCCCTAAGGAATAAAAAAAAACCTCATTGAACGTTACTTGAGATGCAGTTCTCACAGTTTATGATATTTTCGGAACAACTATAGTAAGATAGCTAATATGATGATATGTAATGCACAAATAAGCAACCTTCGATAGGGACATTAAAAGCCATATCGCCCAACTGTTAGGCCGATGTTAAATTACAATAAAAATTATGTACGCAAATAATGCATTTCATTATATAAATGCAAAACGCGTCTTCATCGTTTTGATTTGATGGAAAACTTCATTATTTTATTAATTTTGTTTAATCTCACATTGTTTTAAACCTGAGGTTCCCACACTTTTTTCTCATAGACCACTTTCAAATTGAGCTGGTTCCGGTGGACCCCCTGCAATTCCAATCACGAATCAATAGTTTTCGAAAAAAAAAGTGAGAATAGATTGGTTAATTAATTAATTGATTTTTGTGTGAGTGGATATCAAAAAAGTTACAAGTACCGGTCGCTGAGCTTTTTAAAATATGATGTGCCTACATTGATAGGTGAAGTCAACCCAACATTTTAGTTCTTCACTATCGAAAGCAGATAAATTTTCGTAGACCCCCGCTTACGAATTGTGAACCCTCATTTTTATCACGCCAACGTAGACTTCCATCGA
>PDGT01000075.1:260881-302688 GCA_003671415.1 Megathymus violae
TGGGAATTAATGTTTTAAACCAATGATACACAAAACAATGTTCATGATGAATCATCCGTCATGTATTATGTTATAGAAATATATATTAATTTTTAAAAATTGTGATTTAAGTTATAATTCGGTCTTTCTGATGTGTCTTGTTGATTACCGATTATCCGAAAACACTATGTTTAAAATTTTAATAAACAATATAAATTTGTAAAGATTATTACGTGCACAAAGTTCCAAGTACTACTTGCTTGAATTAAATATCTGTGGCTCATTGTGATCCATCGACATCCATATTATATCCGTTATGTTCCCTCATTTACGAGGGTGTCACACAAACAAGTCATAAAACAAATCAACATGATTAAAGTTCTCTTATTAGGAGCTTTTAATGTTTTTTCTTTCATACATGTTATAAAAATAACTAAAGCAGAACTCTTAACTCGAAATTCCTTATTTTCACTTCGATACAACTTCCATAGATTCAATTTGTTTAAAATTTTTGACACGTGTAAAGAATCTTCGTCAAGACAAGTATTGTCTATTGTCTGGTATTTTCACTTAGATACAACAAATAGAACTACACAAATAAGTACACTTCACCTACCATCTCTCCACCGACCACAGTTGAACATATAGCCACGATGAACCTCCTTTGACGAATAGTTTGTGCAGTAAAGGTTAAATAAAAAAATGTCATCATAGATGCTAGATCATACGCAAATGTTTCTTGTCATTTCATATGGTCATATTTTGTAAAGTTACTACATTTTACATATGAATTGTTGTGCTCACATGAATTTTTGAAGAATGTCCCCGTCGTTGGATGTGTCCTTAAGATCTAAGAGGGGACCAATGTTCGTGGTTTATATGCACGCGAATCTCGAAGTAAAGATTACCTGTTCTTTTTTACTATTGAGCTATAATAGTATGCAGCCCGTTAAGTTGTTTGTCACGCCGTGCATGTAAGCCGACGAGATAATATCGTTGTAATTAACCTCTGCAGTGTAGAGACGTTAGCCCTGTTAAGTCAATTCCATTTTATTTATTACGTTGTTCGGTGAGTCACAAGGAAGCTATCCGTTAGGTAACGGTCTCGTAGCACGGTGTTCGGCGATCGTGTCGACGACGCGACCGGTCGTCGGTATTTTGTAATGTTAATTAATGGAATGTAATATTAAGCTGCTGATTATTATTATGATTAAAAAATGTCATGAAACTTGCGTTTTATTTGTTCGTCGTTCTTCTCAAGCAAATATTAATCACGATAATCGATTCGGTAACCAGCCTATTAATTGCGTGCGTGGTGCCGGTATTAAAGTCAGGGACGAGCGAACGAACCCCTGTGTATTGTTTTTCGAGTAAATAAACGCCGCACCTATCTACGTCACGTTTAATGGGATTGTCCCCCACGTATAGATTGTCTTCTGTCACGATCAGTTCCGTCAGACCCATCGCGTTAGAATGTTGTGTCCATTTTTTTTTTATTCCCTGTTACTCGCGGTGTCACCTTTGTGCGCGAGACGAACGAGCGGCTCCTCGATAGGGAAAAGTTTAGGCGGTGGAGGGCACTATCCGCCGTCTAACGGCTTGTCGGGAAACACAAACGCTTACAGGTCTGGACACGTATATCCACATTCAACAGGGTTATCCGGAAACTATGTAGCTCGTCAGGGTTCAAATTATAATTCCAGGCCGCAGGTGCATCATCATTACCATTACAATCCTCCACCTCATATAAGCTACGGAGCGTCTCATTATCCCGTGTACCATGGCACGCCGCCTGTGTACGTTTATGAGTATCGCAACTCCGGAAGTAGATATGATACTTTGCTGACCGGCCTCGCGTTATATAATCTGGGTCGCATGTCCGCCGGACACCACGATCATAATAACTATGGCAGGGAGTATAGAAGTTCCCCAGGTGAGATATGCAAGATGAGAATCGAGCGGAGCGACGTTGAGTACGAGGAGACCCGGATAGACTGTAGGTTAATATCCAGCTTTATCTCGGAGGGGTCAAGGGAGCCGAATAATGTTGTAATACATACAATAACTACTGTTAATGTAAATCAGAATGGCGTATCTGAAAACGCTACCAATATATCCAATACTACTGTAATCAGTGCAATAGTTCAAAATACAACCGATGCTTTGAAAGTGAAAGGGCCGTCGGTGCAACTGATGCCGAAGATGCAATGTTTCGTCATCCACATGTCTGGATATACTACAGACTTAAAGAGAAGAGTGGAGTGTGATCTTTTGCAAGAGTACGCACGTAGATCTATGCACAACGGCGGTACTCGATCGATTCCCCATCATGTAATCTACGTTCTCAATATCCTTATAATGCACTTAATTCTTTATTTGTTTTCGAGACGAGCAGAAATCGGAATATTAAAAAAATCATAATATTTTCGATCTCGTGGACATAGTATCAATGTTTAAAACAATTTGGCAGGTTTTACCAGCTGTGGCATAACTTTTTCGTCAATTTTCCAAAAAGTAATAGCAAAGCTTTTTTGTAAGATTTTGCATTTGCGAAACTATTGAGCTGACAAAATTACGATTAAATATTTACGTATCATCTGAATGGTATTTTTTTGTTTTATTTTCACTTTTGTTTGTTTAAAAATCACGCATTCTCCAGCAGAAAGTTGTTATTAACAAATTCAATAATTTAGCTACTAGTAGATACCAACAACTTTATGGCCGGCACCGCTGTTACTGATGATGGAAATAACCATTTTATGAACAAGTTACGTGTCTATATTATTGTTTAGACGATGGTCCAAAGCTATCCAATTGGCAGTAGTTATGGCGTATAATGGAAGTAGTGGTGTATAAAACTCAGAGAACCTTCACCTTATGTTTACAAATAACACCCTTGCCTGAATCATTTATTTTAATTTTATCATTTCAGGCATTTAATTAATTTCAACTTATTTATTCAGATGTTGATATATGAAGGTATAGAAACATAATAATTGTTGTACATAAAAATGATTTCGTTTAATTTTATGTTTACTTTAACATTTAGCTAAAATTTGACTCAATGAGTCACTCGTGCGCCGCAATACAATCTAAATAAGGAAAAATGTATAAGGAAGATCATCTAAATAAGGAAAAATGTACATAAAAATTACGCGTTTAAGACCTAAGATGCTCCTAGTGCCTATGGCGGTTTTTTACTATAAAAGTTAGAGCTGGCAAATCATATTATTGTATCGATACGATTCAGTCTTATTACATTTACTGCACCGGATTGTTGTTTTCTATTATTTTTATTTTCCGTGGTGTCACCGGTATATGCAAAATTTTTCTGGAGATTCTCTCCATTTTATAAGCTGTGAGTCGCGGCATTATATCGAACAGCCAAATGTAGGAGTCTTCTTATTCAGACAATATCTTTCCTCGAACCTCCACCGTGGCGGTGCCCGCCTTCATATCTAAGATCAGAAACTCCGGAAGTAGATTCGATATTCTGTTGACCGGTCTCGCGGTATATAATTGTAACGACATTAATACTATGTAATCTAAGACCCGCCTGTCTCTGCGTTCACCCCTCGAAGGCAGTCGTCTCCAACAAGCGATTAATATTCGCTATAAAGTGATATCTCCCAAAAATTACGTAATATCTGAATCAGGTACATTATATAATCACTACCGACGCACACGTATCTGTACATTGGTGACCCCGACGTGACGTTATATGACGTATCTGCGCATAATTTAGGTGGCATATCCGACGGATATGACGGTTACGATAACTCACATGCTACATTTAACAAGAGAATCGAACGAAGCAACGTTGGGTACGACGAGACGCGGATATGTTGTGTGTTAATATCCAGTTTTATCTCGGAAGCGGAGGCGGTGCCGATATATCGGATTAAAGACACAGATAAAAGTATTAATGATATGAAATTAAAGGAGCGTCGGAGGGGAAATTAAGCCGGAGATATATTGTTTGCTATTCTGGAAAAATGATACAAAATGTATAAAGAAAGAAGTTGAGTGTAAACTTTTACAAGCGTACTCAAAACAACATGTACGCATCTTTATAGCATCACTATATCGGTAAATATTTTATTATTAAGTAACTATTACTATTAACTAATTTGAGTTCATTGAATTGTTTATTATTTATCGAAATGTGTACTTAAAAATAAATATAACGCATTACTGAAATATCATTTATTATTATCATTGAGGTTATTTATACCTTACATGTTAACATTGTCGAAAAATAATTTGGGGAGATTCTGCCAGCATTCGTAGTATTTTGCGTCAAGCTTCTGACAAATCTTTGCCCCCCATTTCGTCACGGCCATGCTCAGAGAGCTCTCGAACATGAATGCCTGTTGTCAAATAAACATAAGAAATTATTAATACAAACGTTTTACTTAAAGGAGTACCAAGAGGGCTAAAAGACCAAAGGCCTAGTAGTCTTAGGTGTCACCTTCTCACCGTACTACAAGGACGCTAGAAGCAATTTGCCTTGCAATGTTTAGAAGGCTCGAAGGCCTAACGCTTTTTACCCTTCCAAACTACACTTCCAAAGTTGTTTTCTACACAAAACTACATTGACTTGACTAGCTAAGTCAAGAAATAAATGAACTGAGGCTGCCAATCGCAACGGCTCAAAAGGCAATCTACACTTTCCATTCCCACATCCGATAATTTATTTTGTAATAATATTATAAGTAAATTGTGCGAGGCTCACAACATTCAAGTTATATTCAATATTATTATTATTATTATTATGATTATAATATTATTATTAATTATAACAAAAAAGATGATCGGATGTTATTAAAATCAGACGGGAGGTGCAGATTGAGTTTCACGACAGCTAATGGTAGTGACGAGAATATATTTTTTCATTTCATTTGCCCTCCGAAGCTCGTCGAATTCTGTTGCTAGTGTTTAGCCAACAACACATCCATTGCGAAATAAACGCTTCATGTAACGGTATGACACAGTCGCACTCCACCTTAGAAGTCACGCGTTCCGTTTGACGTGCAATGTCCGTAGTCAATAGTTCGGTACACACCTGGGTCCCGACGGCGATCTTCTGCGGCACGAGCTCAGCGCTGGACGCGGCCGTGAAGCACTCGGCATCGGGCCCGTGGGGCGTCATCATAGAGTGCAGCGACGCACCCCCGGGCTCAAATCCACCCTCTTTGGCCTCGTAACGACCCAGGATCAGGCCCATGAACTCGCTCATGCAGTTTCCTAAACGACAAGATTTGTTTGTTTGTGCGGAAATCCTAAAGCCCCTCGGAAGAGCGACGTTTGAATCACTGTCACTAGTTATACATTCATATTATAGTACCTTGTCCTCTCTCCTTCTTACAGGTTAATCTTTTTATTTAAAATTCTTCTGTACGACCGTAAATTCCAGAACCCCTGAACGGCTGGACCGGTTTAGATGATTTTTTTGTCTGAATGGTTTAGATTCACAATTGGGCCCGTGCAAAAGGTTCGCGTTTTGTTATTATGTAAAGCTGTTAAAACTATTAATGTTAACGAATATCAAATCCTTGTAGTGTGTACAACTTACTGTGATAGTACGGCGGTCTGAAAGTGTTCTCCTGCACCGACCACCTCGGAGGGAAAATCACGAAATCAGCAATGGCTACGCCAGGTTTGGTAGACGGACAAGTCAGCACAGTGAAGATGGATGGATCCTACAATATTCGACACCTTTATGTATTTGTTGTGACAGAAAGTAGATTTTATTTGTAACAAGGAATCCGCTTTCGCTTTGCTGTGGAAAATTCCATCGGATGAGACAGATTTCCCAGGATTAAAAGTATCCTGCATTTCGTCCCCTAATATAAGTTCCATGTACAGACAGACAGACAGACAGGTAATCATTTCAAAAATTATATGTAGGTCTTTATAATTAGCAAAAACATTTGAAATATGTGCATATTCCGTTCTGTTACAGTTTCATATATGACATCATAGACACCTATGACCCCAGAACAAACATTTATGACACAAATGTTTGCCCCGGCCGGGAATCAAAACCCGGCAAAAACTCTCGCTCGGCAATCGGTATCATTACCAACTGGGCCATGGCGTTATCTTAAGATATGATGGAAGGATACGCGCCTTTAAGCACATGTGTATGCTTAGAGCCGCTTCTGTACAATGTGGTATATGTTGCATACAATAATCGGCCAAATGGATATATAGAAAATGGGAAAATAGACCGAATATCCACTGAATTATGGATTCGTGTCCAATAATCATTAATTTCGGTCAAGAGCCGTAACTAAGCTAATCAGAATCAGCAGAATGTAGTGCAATAAATAAGTTCATGTACCTACATAGATTTTTGAGAAAAAAAATGGGAGAATGTATAAGTGGTTATTAAACTTACACAGTGGTCGAAGAGGACAGAGTTAATGACCATGAACTTGTTCAGGTCATACTTGTAGGGGACGTAGTTGCCATGCCACGCCACTACGTCGAAGGGCGAGTGGCCCTGTTCGGCCTCGAAGAGCACGCCGTGATATTTGCTTAATATTTTAAACCCTGTAACAGTACTTTTATTTTTATAATTTACCTAGATAATACAAATAAAATAATCTTTTATATCGTATCCCCACAGCACGATATAACATGTCGGCACGGTATCCCTGACTTTGATTACTGAAGCTTTCTGCAAGGCTTATATAATTACGCAATTTGGTCTTTAACAATCGTAATACAGTCGCTTCCCAAACATGGTGACGATGAAGCTGATGCTAGCGGGAAAACTTGCTTTTCACATGTTATCTAATAGGTATAACTAAAATACGAACCAGGGATTTCTTCATTGTGATATTTAGCGACTGGAGTGAGAAAGTCTCGAGGGTTCGCCAACCCATTGGCACCAATAGGGCCTAAATCCGGCAACCTGAAGTGGCCATTAAACACCTCCAGAATATATCCTCTGGAAATAGTTTATGTGAATAAATAATTAATTTCCACGAATGTTATAATTATACTTACATATTATAACACATCATATAAAATGGCATGGCATTGCTCATATCTAAGATTTTAAAAAAGAGCAATATTTTTACGATCATGTCACATGTTATAGGATTATATCTACTTGATTTTTATTATTGTCAACATTAATTATTACTTGAATAATTACTAATACCATGTATTTATTTACTGAAGCGATGGTTGGGGAGTAACAGGCGCCGATGATGATAAACATTTACCTGGTTGGGCCATCGACGGCTACAGCAAATCTCATACCGAGTTGTATAACAGCAATTTCATTCGGAGCCACCTCCATTAAACCAAATTCCGTTTTTATCTTCAACACACCTTGTTGAGGCACTGCAATCATCACAAATAATTCACCAGTTTCCACAAACAGGCCATGAACTAGATTAGTCGCAAATATGTAGAACTCATAAGAAAACCATTACAAATATCTAAAGACACGATAAATAAGCAAAGGAGTAGATGGTAACTTAAGAAGAAATATACATATTATTGGCTCTCCAACTCTGCAACTGAATCAAGTTAAAATGTTTCACGGTTTAGGTAAAGATGAAAAGTCAGACGAAGTACCTTACCACTGCGCCATAGTATATTTGTTGATTAATTGCTAATTTTACTGCTAATGGGTTGGGATTAAACTGTGTGATAAAGAGCTCAGCCACTTCCAAATGGGAGAAACTGGCGCCACAGTCTCCCTTGTTTAAGCAGGATGCACCAAGAACAGGAAACGTTGGCTTTAGCTCAAAGATGGATGGCCCTTCACATGTCAACCATTCAGACTTCATTTGATTTTTAGGATAGATTCGTAAAAGGATTGAGAAGGAAATTTAATTCTGTCCATTTTGATTATTTTACAACCTTTTGTGTTTTTTCTAACGATGGCTTTCAGTTAAACGTTATTATTTGCTAAAAAGATTTTCGAATGTTATTGATACCTTACCAATAAGAAAATCCCCGTCACTGCTATAAAAAGCGCTCTTGTCCATAGACGAGTTGCAAAGGTAGACGTGGATCGCGATACCATTGCGGACGCGGGGGTCGCCTGCGCCGCAGATAGTGTGAAGACCGGCCACGAAGTCCACTCTTTGATCTGGTGTTGGTAGGTCGAACGGAGCCCAGCGGGACTGTTAAGATAATATTCTGGACTCGGTCGTTTACTGATTTAGATTGGGAATTGCTGATAAATTTTTTATAAGTAAAAAAGGCATACTTAGTTGTAAAATAATTCTGTGACTCAACCATTACCACAGACAGCAACACATGCGAGTTAAATGAATATTTAACATTTTAATAGCTTATATAACCTGATCATGATCCTTACAAATAAAGCAATCGATCGTCATAAGAATTACCAAATTTAGCTCACGAGTTAAGTTCAGAGCACCAAAAATAATCGACACACATATCGAATAACTTCTAAGTTCATAACCCTTCTTTGTGTTTTGCAGTAGGAAAATAAAATAAAAATGCATGTACCCGCACTGGGATTTCCTAAGTTACGGGGACCATAGGCAAATGAGATATCACAAACAGTCAAAACTCATGAACGATCATTTATCTGTGATATAAATGTCAGCCCTAGCCGGGAACTCAGTCTGCTTTCGTTTACTCAATGCTAACTAACTACATTAAGAGTCTTCATAGCAATTGGGTAAATTTTTGTAATGTAAATATATACAAATATTTTAATCTACTAGAAAAATAACAAAAGAGGTCGCATGTTTTTAAATATTTTCTTATTTATTCGTCTTTGCCCTGAGCTAATTTTTTCTCCCATTTTGGGGATCGACCAGAAGTGCATAAACTTATATGTATAACAGTGCGTTATGTGCGAGATGCCCTATGGACGTGTCTCATGGGGACTACTCTCAATAGGACTTCCCCAGGATTTATGATAGGGAAAGGTAGGCCACTTACTTGGTTGGGATCCGGTTCTTCTTCATCCCACTTATGAGTGAGATACTTCGCAATCGAAGATCGTTTGAATGGCTTATGGATTACTGATGGACGAATCCTATTAATAAAACATTTTGATTACAATATACAATTCAATATATAATTCAGTTGCACACAAAGTATCATTAGTGCTGGATTACGACAATTTTCCAGAAAATAAATACATAACTATAACATTCAAAATTGCTATAACAAATAATATTAAAAACTCCGGAAAATAGATAATTACTTCACCTTAAGAGCAGCTAAGGATGCATTAATATATTTCATTCTCTGTTGCGCAATAAAATAAAATATTCCAACGACGGTTATTTTCTAAGATAATATTTATATAGTTTACTTAAAAATCAAGTTATTTATTTTTACCCTTTTTACATATAAGTGATAAGCAGGCAAATTAGCAGACAGGATCATGGAAGTAAAAAATTCTAGATTATGACATATAGACGAACAACATATTATGAATAGACAAGATATACTTAAGTTATAAATGTTAAATGAACTTTTTCTAATGGTAATTGTCAAATATCAAAATATATTAGATATAAGTTGACTTCCTGTATTGGCCGGCGCGTCCCCTATGTGTTTCGAGAATTTGTTTACTATTAAACCCATCTTTGACGGAGAGAGAATGTTTCAAAATAGCCAGTTGCGTTCTGGGCGTCGGCCACAGAGTACATTAGTATGCGTCGGCCGATACAGACGTAGTCGCAGACAAGTGGATTCCCCGCACATTAAATGAAGGTGTAATTGAGAGTATTGAGTGATAGAAATATAATATTAAAATTGATGCAACGTTGAAACGGAGTTTGATTCAACACAAACATGCGAAATATCATTTTTTGTTAAATAGTTTAAATATCATAACTGCAAACGTAGACGATTAAACAGATCAACGGAGACAGGAAAATCCCAAAATATATGTTTTGGTCTCCGTATCGATAACAAAGTCTACCTACGTTAAAAAAGTATGGCAGGTGCAGATTCAGTTCCATTACTTAAGTAAAATAGTTTGTAGATAGCCAACATTGTCAAGTTTAAGTTAAGGTAGTTCCACAATGTTAGGTTGATATTACAAGATTGAAATACGAAGAAAAATAGTTACGCACCTGTAGAGCCAGGAGCGTTTATTATCCTGACGAGGTGCAGTGAACGCGGTGCCAGACAACTGTTCAGCGTACAGTCCGTAGGCGCAGCGCTGGGGGGTGTTCTGGCCCTGGGGCAGCGCGCCGGGCTTCCTGGGGTCTTCCGATGCAAACTCCGAACCGAAACCGGAGAGATACTACGATTCGACGTAGTGTTACAATAAATTTAAAAAATATGTAGTGTTAACATAACAATGTTAATATACTGTATTAGCCACCCTTTTCACCATAAACGCTCACACATTCACACGGCTACGCCCAAGCACTATGATTTCCTATGATGCTGGTGGCAAAAACACAAAACGAGACTTCACCAGGAACCGATAAACATTTATATGTTACAATCTGACAATTGGACAGGGTCCGTAATACATATAAAAACAAGAATTCTCTTATGTTTTTTGCGTATTTTGTTGTTGTACGAATGCGCGTAAATATTTTAAAGCAATTTTACAATTATTCTAAAACGCATCGTTCTCTCCAAAGGTAAACAAGGAATTTTCTTGTAAAAAACACAAAAATTTTACACACCTTTAGCTCTGACATATTTCTACAATGACACCAGCCGACTGCAATAACAACACGAGGCTTATTAAACCAAGTTGTTTACTGGACTGTGCCTATATCTTAGTCAGTATGCAAATATAGCCGGTTTGAATTCATTACAAGTATGTACACAACAGGGTTAACATAATATTTGTAACCTTACTAGCTACAAATGACTTTAATATGCTTCGCAAGAACGCTTAGGCAAGTGTTGGAATGCGGCGCTTTTATTTTAAACGGTAATTAACTACATAAATGCAGGTAAGTGTTGAAATATGACGAACAAGGAAAAGAAAGGTTTGGATAATTTAAAATCTTTCCTTTATTCTTTCAATTATTTGCTTCGATTAAGAAAACATTGAAAAAAACGTTGCTTTAGTTGCGTATGTTCTCAAAGCTCGCAATCGGCAATCGGTCTTTACGCCCCGCATTGTGGGCATGTAGTTTATGTACTTTTGTCATTGAGAGAGCTGAGCCCAGCAGTGGGCAGATATGGATTGTGATAATTCGAATTACACAATATCGTCGTGAATGTTCGTTGATAGGCATAGGTGATATATTGATAGAACAATTTATTCATATGAATTATTCATTAAAACAACACTGTATGATTGCTCTTTTTAATATTGATCTACAAGTTCTCGTCTTGATATTTATGAAATCAATATGTCCACTGTGTCGATACCGGATCTCCATTATTATTTAAGTTTCATTTTCAGAAATTTTAATATACAATAATATGATGGGAATAAATGGCGTATGTACGTACCAATGAAATTGCTGTTATTTTATTTATCACATCAGTATTATATATGAAGCTTATTGATTCCTTTCCTAAATAAATTCTGGGAGCAAATTTCTATTCTTTGTATACCTACAAGATGACCTGTACCAGATGCATCTTAACGGATTAACTATAATGTTGACCGTTTATATGTATGTGGTTCCACGAATGATTGAAGAAAGATAGCAAGCAAGGCCGGTAAAGAATATTACCCGAAGGCACGACTGCCGTCTGATTGCTCTGGCGGTAAGGGCCTGACGACTTCCAACAGGTGTGCCCTGGTGCCATTGACTTGTCCATTGAACAACAACAGGACAGCTTTGCTTTTAAAATATGGATGGGGCTCATTAAAAAAACATTCGTAAAAGCAAAATGTAATAAATAAAATATACTTTTACTTGCGCAAATAAATTTATTATTATGCAATTTTGTTAAGTATATGAACAATAACTTCAAGCAATAATAACTGTCACGAACTGGGCTGGATACACAACTATATAGATTACACATTTTTATGACTCTTTAGATATAATGGGAGATCATGAGTATGTAACTTTTATAAAGAACATGTCTACACTATTTAGTATGTTAAGTACCTATTGACAACATACTGTATAGTGACCGAATTGAATTACAAAACAGTAGACAAACTTGTGTTAAGTGAATTGAAATGTTTTTTGTACCGTACAGAAAAACGGAAAAGTTTACAAAAAAACGGAATTTGATATTATTAATTTTGTCACTACTAAATGTACTGCTATAGTTCATATTTATAAATAATGAAGCCGATTAATATGGATATCACAATATTTTATTTCGATAACAATGTGTAAGTAACCGGCACGTCCCGATTTTAGAACTTATGTACGATACTTATAAAATAATGTACATAAAATGAGAACAGTAATTTTCTGAAACGTCAATTTATCCTCGCCATGTGTAGAAATAAAATTTATCTACCTGCAAAAAAATAATGATAATTGTAATGGAATGTTGTTACTGTAAACAATATAACTATTAACAAAGCAATGTCGTATTCGGTTTGAGGAGAATTATGTCGAACCTAAAATCGGATTTTGCAGGCTAAATTTATGTTTTAGAGTACCTTCGATATTACAAACGGGCCTTACATTGAGCAATGTTATCGAAGCAATACAGACCTAATACACTCTAGTGTATTCTAGTATATATTTTAAAGGGCTTAAATATATAAGGTTATAGAGGAGACATTCTTATGAAATCTATTCGCTTAATCGGCAGTATCGCAGTTTAAGATAAAAAAAAAACAAAATCACGTTTATATATTCTAATTGTGGATTATAAAATTTGCTTGAAGAAACTAATAAAAACGGGCATGTTCAGTCATTTTACTTTACAAAAACTAGCAATATTTTAATATTCAACTCAAAGATTTCTTGTTTCGGATACGATCAGGCTTGAAACTCTAAAGGGCATGACGTACGACAAGACAAGAGTCGTGTCCCGAGTACGCAAACTTTGTTCGCAATGTCCCGTCTACTACCTAGAATATTTAATTAAAATACATTACATAAGTAATCGGACATTATTCTAGTGAACATTCACATGGAATTATACAATGATAAAAAAATATAAAGTGAGTTAGCTACTGGGAGTGATTGAAAAATGTAGCCCCTACAGTAAACATTAACATTATTATTGTTCTTATTAATACTTCACAAATATAACAGTGTTTCGGGTACTGAGACACAGCACAGACCGAAAATACTTGCAATTGTACACACACTAATACCTGTATGAACCGTGGCCCAACAGTGGAGACAGTCGCTCGACGCAATTTTTATTAACAACATTCAAACGGAGACCCTAATCGTTCAAGCGCGTGTAAATGTCACTAACAAGAATATCGCTAATGTCGTTACCCCAATGCATCCTATGTAACATTCGAATCCTCATAAACAATTCGAATAATTTTTGAGCACATAATATTAAACGAATGTAATATTATTTGTACTCTTATGACATTTTATTTGCAGCAAACACCATTTTCGCTTAACAACTTTTACCATATTAATTGAAGTAAAGGTGCTAATGATAATGAAACCAATAGATCATATAGAGCTGAAAGGGAGTTAGAATGGAACAGGTGGTACACTTTTATGCCTTTAAGTGTGAAGTTAGAGTGGCTCATACCAGCTAATGCGTTATCGGCTAAAGCTGGTTTGAAAAGGTTTGTGTATATGATAGTAAGGGCGGAAACAATGTCCTCTTACTTCACCTGGACCATACTAGAGCTACACACGTATAGTAATCGTAATACATGACAGCGCATTATTCGGCCCGTGCTGCGCATACAATTTCGCTTTTCAACAAACAAACAAATGTCCAGACAACCCAACATTGCACGTTTTTGGCAAGAAACAAATAATCATAGCCGATCGATAACATCAATTTATTTATCAACAATTATAATAGATTCTCGAGAAATAGAGTTCACTGTTTTATTCAAATGTGAATTGAGAAAAACGATTTGATTTGACCGTTTTATTGCTGTAAATGGCTAGTGTGTTGATATGATTTGTCTCACAGATATGAAGCAGGTAAATAATGTGAAGACATCATGTACCGACCGTGTAATTTTTTTCATACATGCATGGCACCAACTACTGGCGCGCTAGGACAAATGGCAATGTCTATCCTACTCCATACAGGCGATCCAGCTCAAACACTACTGAACCTATTTCTCGAAGAGACTGTAAGAGATATAAGCGTAAATAATTTCTCACTGATTTCATAACAAAGTTAGCAACACTAACAATAAAAGCTAAAACACGAGATTGTTACACGATCACAAAAATTATAGATTTATTGGTAAACAACACGAATCACAGTGAAAAGAACTAACTACGAAGCGAAGAATACAACGCAAGAACACATTACAACTAAACATAAGCCTAGAACTACATCTACTTTACATAATTCATTGTCAGTGAATTAAAAATAGGTAGCTATAAAACATATCGGCATAGTTGTAACAAAACATAAGCATTGCTAGTAAAAAAATAAATAAAAAATATTTATGAGTAAATAAAATCGATTTAGTGTATAAAACAATAAATAAATTAGATTGGATATAATTATTAAGATATCTGACAGTGATACATTGCGATAATTACCATACAACAATTACCTTATAAAATATCGATTATTATTAGTGACAACCTCGAAAGCTGAAACACATGTGTATTTTAAGCAATATCATGGATATAATGAACATTAACTTAAATTCAAACAAACTAACGACATCTTACAAAATATTTATTCAACAATTAATTCGAGATAAATGTAATTCTTTACTATAATATACAAATGTATTACTTAAATAAATGCAGTTAAAATTATGTGAACGATACACGTAACAAATAAAATCTAAATCTATCAATTTGTCTAAAATATAGCGTCGAAGAAAATAATTATATTGATAAATTTGTATATAGCTTTTTTCAATCAATGCAATTATTTACTCCGTAAATTAAACATATAATGACTTAGTTTAATAAAGCAGGCGAGATATTATTGAGCTATTGCAAGACATTCGCCATTAGTGTACAGCTCCCGAGGTCGTAAGAATTCGCTAAAACCTACCCTAACATACATTAATATCACATGGCCCGTACACTGGCCGATAATACAGAAGAACCATGACAATGGCACAGTGTAATCAACCTATCATCTACAGAGTACCCAACAGACACTTAATTATTTTTTCATCATATCAATCTGTGGTGGTGGGCCCGGGACTTCTGTCAGTTGTGAGCAGAGAAAAGAAGATAGAAATTTATCTTAGAGTGAGGAAGGTAAAGCAAAGCAGTTAAAGCATTGATGTTTATAAGTGACATTGAATAAGTTGTATTACATAAATTGACAACTTTATTATGCAACTATTCCATAAACTGTCATCATAGAGGATCATCAAGACACTATATTTTCGTCTACCTATTTCGACTCATTATGCTGTCGCAGTGATGTACTCAGCTCTTTCCTTGCTATTGAATGATGCACCGCCAAAATGCCTTGACTATGTAAACAAAAATGAAATAATAAAGAAGCCAAGGAAGTTGGCAAACTTCATACTGTTTAAGAACTTCATGAAGCATATCCGAATAATCAAATAACCTTCCAATACTTTCCTTTATCGAAATAACTGCTATTTAATTTCCTGTATCCATAAAAGTTAGAAAAGTTTGACAAAGCCTTTTGCTCTTTATAAAAGTTCTATAATGTCCCAAATCTCTTTATTTCTTCAATCTCTTCTGTTCTAAAAAGACCCATTGGATCACTACTCGATAGATTAGTTACAGTGTATCATTGACATTACAGTGATACATAAATATATACAAGGTAACCGTTTATTACAGTGCAAATTATACAACCGTTCACAGTATTTGTAGATAAGTAACCAAAAATTCTATGCCTTTCTTTTCAACCCATCAAATGATTTTCGACAACAGAAACTTGAACCAATTAAAAAAAAATGTCGAAACCATTAAAATTAGCTTTAAAAAACTAAAGCTACAAAAGGTTCGAAATAAAAAAAAACTTTTCTTCGTACAAAATCTACGAAGCGATACCAGTCCACACGAAGCAGTCTTATTCTGTTAAACTTGCGAATGAATTTATAGCTTCCTTTTGATTCTAGTATTACTACTGTATAAAGGCCAAAGTTATTGACACATGTTATTAGTACTTGCAACTTAACTGATTAAATCAAATTTATGATTTATCCACAATTTTACTTGACCTACAATTCTGTTGGTCTTCTCTAAAAAATATATATTTCATACTAAACAATAATTAACTGATGCCTGGATAAATGTATCCAACTGCAATTCCTTAATGTTCATAGAATGGAGATAATCTTAAATGGAACTGAATTAAAAACCTAGATATTGAATGTACCTCTGGCTGCATTGATACAATCCATCGAAGCACATTTTTTTTTTAATTAACCTTTCATTTTGATGAAAATTTACATATATTGCAAAGTATTCTATGAATACGTCATTAGAATCTCACTACTCAAGTTGAAACAAAAAAAAAACTGATACTGAATTAGTATTTACTGAATGAATAGCAATCTTAAATTGATCTCACAAGTTTCATTACACATCATTTTGGTTGGATAAATCTTATGATAAATTTTAATCCCCGCTTTTGTTGAACTAAAATTTTTTTTCTTCAACTATGCTGTGTTGCAATGTTCAACCAAGTTGTCAGAAAATATTGCAATATTCTGTCAATAAAATTCGGCCCTTACACAGAACTTTAAATACAAGATAACCATAAACGGAAACTTTCATTCATAAGACTCAAGTTTCAGAACAGACATTACTTACAGCACAAAGCACTCTTCTCCCCTTCCCCTCCTCTTTAACAATTGGGGTATTAAATCTTCATAAATTATAGCTATATTCAATGCCAATCACTTTAATAGGCTCATGCTGAGAAAATGGACATAGAAATCTACAAAAAATTTGCCATCTTTACAATAACAAGTGGTTTGGAGTATAAACATATAATAAATATATTGGCTCAAGTCAAGATTTCATTATACCAAAAATTATGTCCTTGTCCAGTAAAGATATTATAGTCAATATAGCATATTTATATTTTTACACTATAGCCACGATTCTTCACCATATGCATGAGTTAGAACCTGGAAGGTTCTGGTGAGTAAAAATTTTAGAAACCCCTCATAACGAGAGCAGTATGTCCTTTTCAGATTTCTCCACATTCAAGGCAGATATTAACAAGTTTTGTTCCAATCAGAGGATTTGAACTCATTGCAATACATATTAAAACCACTGTAGTTCTGTACCTACCATTGTTATTGTAGATAGAAAATTATTAGTAGATTAATCATAACAACATATTGATTGACATTCATCCAAGAGCTAGTGAGATATTTTTAAGTGACGTAAATTTATGAAGTCAAATCCAAAATTTTACAATTATAAATATCTTTGGGAATTTGGATTATACATTCGCCTGAATTATATTTCGAGTACATTACACATACACTTTTTTTTAGAGATCTATGAATGAATATTAGTATAAACAATATGATAAATAATATACAAATCGATAATATTTGTATAATGCATGGAATATTGTGACCTAACACTAAAGAGTTCAAACATTCTATCTACACAGGCAACATTAAATATAGGAATGAACATATTATATTGATTATGACTACAATTAATATTTGTATTAAATTTGTAAGGCGCAATTCTCTCTCATACAATCAAAGCGAAACGAAGTGACAATCTAAAATGTAATGTACATTGTCCTTATACTCAATAATGTAATTCACAAAGGTGCTGCGTTAAAATATATGCAGTTCCTATCGGGTTTATATAATAGAGTAACATGACAATTTCAGATGAATGTCGACATATTACTCAAGTGTCATTTAGTACAATGAATTACATTTAACATTATTTGTATGTAACGAGTAGGTATGGTACGGTAACATGGAAAGAAACTAGAGTGACAATTTTGTTTCATTGAGAGTTTTTAAGTACAAATAATAAATATAATTAAGGTATTCAAATGAGATGCCAAGATGTAGGTAGGTAATTCAAAACAACGGATAATGAATACTTACGTAAAACCATAAAATACATGTATATGAATTACTGATATTTTTTGTTATTAAACAATAAGTATTTTGCCGATTTTTTCAGGCAGTGTACATTGACACGGTTATGGGTCACTTTGAGACAAATATACTGAAATAAGAACGAAATAATTAATTTGTGAAGATGGCAGTATTGTTCTTTATGTCACATCAAAAGTTATGTCACTTTGCTTAGCTTTAACCGTACGCCAATGAGAATTTAGCCTTAGTACAACTTTCACAGATAAAAATTAATCTATATATTGTGCTTTCACATAAACTGTCTGCTATGTCGCAGGACATTATAGTTGCGAATTCACTTAAATATCAGTATTACACTAAATTTTGAGTATTCATATAGTATTTTTTGTAGAGGGTAACATTTAATTTTATCAACGTAGACATTAAGTTAAAACTAGTGCTTAGAATATTATGTTTGTTCTTTCCAATAGAGAAAATTGATTTTTTTTTATCTTCAATCAATTTTCTATCACTCCAAGTCAAGAGTTTAATGTTTCCGAACCTGACAAAAAATCAATTTTGATATTTTGTTACCGTTTCAAAAAAAACATGTATACATTATAATAATAATTATATATTAGTCGGAACTCTTCATAAAAACAAATAGAAAATGATTTTCACTACAACTTTTAAGTTAATAATTGTAGCGAATTTGTTTTCAGTATAAACATAGTTCACTTAGATTTATGTTAAGCAGCAATCAAAGAAATTCATCACCAACCGAAACACAAGCATTCAAACTGAAACATTTGTTTGTAAAGTATTAAAATTTGTCATGTTGTAACTGTATTACTAAGGGATATAAAGCCTCCCTTATCTATAAGTTTAAGTCATCACTGGATGTATGATAGTCAATAGAATTTTAGACCATTTTAGAATATTATCAGTTATTACAATTGAATTACATAATGTGATTGCATACAATTTTACGAATGACTAAAATGCCATTATTTTTGTCTAAACTTTTTATCATTTCTGTCCAACTGATGTAAATGGTTATTACAACCAACACTGTCTGAAAGCAACTTCAAATATAACTACAATTTGATTTGAAGTCAATCTCACAAATGTTCCAGCACTTGTTAAGCCGAAACAAAAATCGGCTTCACGCAGCTTACTCCATATAATAATTATCAATTATTAACATATTACGTTTCGTCGTTACGTTAATGCCGTAAATGGCTTCCTAAATTGCGTTGTCTAGTTCAATTATAGGTCCGTAATTGCAACCATTATTGGGGAGAGATGAATTAATACTTCACTGTCGGTACCTGGATTCGACCATGTTACAAACATGTTTATCTTTGTGTGGACATGTTCACTGCTGAGCTGGTAGCATGTGCGACCAAGCTGCTTCGTACTTTGTATGTGCGGCGCTACACGCTGATTTAGCTCCGTCTACCACGCTTAGTGGAAACGGCTCACTCTGCAAATATATTATTACCATATGTACGATGATTTAATTTTGTGTCATAATTGTTCTTGGATAAGATAATTATTAATAGTACGGTATAAAATAAATGTTATAAGCTGTGGTATCATTTTTGAACAAAAACTTTAAAGCAGGATGTACAAAATACTTAATTGTTTGGACAGCAAATGTAATGGAGTTCCTTTTAAAATATAAATCATATTAGACTTAATAAACCACTACTAGAATCAATATAACTTAAAAAAAACTTACACTATTTTTGTCATTAAAGTACTGTGTTACTAAATATAAAAATAAAGTAATAATAAAAGCGTGTGTGTGCCTGCGTTCGTGCGTGTATGCCTACGTGCAGGCATGCGTGCGCTCGTACGTGTGTGTGTGTAAAGTTTTTATTAAAATATAATAATTGTATAGTTACGGTCAATGAGCAGAATGCGTGCTCGACGGCCGCTATGAACCGCTCGAGTTCGGCGCTGCTCGCGAGCACCAACGCGAGCCCTGCGCCGCGCTCCCGAGCCTCGCACACACTCCACTCCTGAACAAACGAACACGTATATTAAATAAAGTAAGTCGACTACTTTGTAGCTCCATAATTACTATTATTATTATTATTATCTATTAAGGGGTTACAGTAGTTGCCTGTTATAATATCACTTTGTATTCATAAAAAATCCTGTTAGAAAATTCCTCAATTTCTAGGGGCTTTCAAATATGTTTCCGTCTAAAGGCGACTGATCACTGTTACTTGTTATGCTATTATTGACAGAATATGTGAATATGAAAAAAAACGTGATAAAAATTGTTGCAGCTTTGGTTATAAATTGCACAATTATAACAATTACGTTTCCTGAACCGAAACGGGAACGGGTTTGTAGTGGTACAATATAGTGTATTATATGTAGCTATATTAGAATATTACAAAGAGTGTGCAAATTGCTTGGGTTTGTGTGTATGCAAAGGGTAATATTCTATTATCTACTACCTTTCAAAAGGTACATTATTGCGGATGTATACTTAATTTATCAATGCGAATGAAGGAAGAGAGTCTCACCAGACAGCACCAGTTCTCATCTGTATCGGGGATCTTGAAAGCAGTCAGGTTTTTGATTGAGCCGCATGCTAAGATCTCGATGTCAGCTCTCATATCCTCTATGTACTCTACAAAGATATTCCAAAAAGTTTTTAATCTGCTTTTAATATTATATACTAAAGTAGTATACAATATAAACCCGAATGGGTTTAATAGCAGATTATATTATTATAACACTTGACCATATTCTTACTACAAATATATTATTTCACAACACTTTACGTTTGCAGTATTTTTATGATTTGAACAGAACACCGTAAATAATTACCTTATTCTTAAGGTTGAGTATGTTCACCAAATAAAAAAGCTGCTCGCTAAAAATTGCGTGGAAAGAAGGCTATGGAGTCGGTGACAAAATATAGTGTTTTTTTGTTTCACTTCTATACAATCACAATGTCTAGATTGTCATGAGTGAGTGAACAGGAATATTACATTTAGTCTTTGATCTCCTCTACCGATGGTTTACCCATAGAACAAACAACATGAAAGCTACACTAAAACATATTAAAATATTAGAAAATAAATATAATGTCAACAGCAATAATATTGTTCTTATATTACCGTCATACAATATATAAAGTAATACGATTATGTGGAAACAATCACATCAATAAACCAGGCCTACCTAAGCGTACATAACTAGGATTTCCATATTATTATTTTTAAATACTTGCTCACGTAGTAGCAAAGTACAAACTTGTTTGAAGCAACTTGATACAAATATAACCTGTTTTGAGCTGACAATGATATCATCGGAATAATATAATATAATGATCCATGCCCATACATTCGGACACACAAAAGTACACACTCATAAAATTGCTACTAAAAGACAATACTTAATTATAAATAATTATATTATTCATTACATATTACTACTATATATTATTCACGCTATTGTGTTTTAAGGTTTATCGCCTGGTAATAATTATAAAAGGCACACAAATAATTATAATTTTTCTATCTATACATGTTCAAGTACATAATATTTGCTAGTAAACAGCGACGTATCAATGTAACATGGTGACGATGTAATGTAACACGAACCCAAAGTTAAATATAATACCAATGACAATACTATTTGAGTTAACAGACTTTACAAGTCGCAAATGAATGTTGTTTGCTTTCCATAGACGCAAACAAGACATTACTAATGAGGGGGGGGTTTTGGAGTGTACCACCACATTGCAGGTTGGTGGATGTGTTGATGGTTGATGGGTATTGTCCTAAATTCCTAGCTGCACAATATGGCCTAATGATTATTATTCAGCGGATTTTTTTTTGTGAAATTTGAAGACTGCACGCACTCGTGAAGTGATGATTTTTGTCATTAGTTATCAACCATTTTACTGTAAACGACACACGATTTTCATTTAGTCATTACTCACTTGTATTATGATCAAGTATTTCTTTAAATAAATGCAATTCACGAAGTCACTGTCCACGGCAGGTCTGCTAAGAGACAGCGATCAGTATATTCGCAGAAAGGTAGGTTTCATACTGTTGTTTACTTTACTTCAGTGAATGATCGATAACAAGAAGTCACCTTTCAACAACGCCTCTGACCCCCGGTCCTTAAGATAAGCGGCCGCGCCCGCAACGAACGCGAGGTCGAGGGTATCGCGTAGACTAATGACTTCGTATGGGGTCACCAGCACTGTACACGCGGGAGGTGGACCGCCCGCTCGGGGGTCTGTTTTCTTTGCGCCATCTTTCTCTTCGAGAGCCTGAGGAAGTTATTCATTTAATTTAGTCTTCGTCTAAACCCATACATCCTAACGGTATACCTAAGGTCCGTGTGTTATCTATGTCTAGTGGATACTACACCAACTACAGATAAGATAACAGAACTTCCGTAACTTTTATCCATGGAAACAGATTAACTACTAAATTATTATTGCAAGGAAATCAAAATGTTACTGTATTCGTGTTAAAGAGTATGTAAAATAAATGTTGAATAATAATACAGTAATAAGTTACATGATATATATTAGTCTTTCTAACACGCCTGGCTATCTTATTCGTCCACATCGTTCTCTCATTACGATTTTTTTCGTGGATGACAACAATCTGCTACTTCATTGTGATTGTAATTTGCGATATTCATATTTTCCACTGCTGGTATGTAGGAACGTAACTTCATATACTTTCTTCTATACCTACACGTATGATGGTAAGCCTCTTAACCTGGCAGTCTACCTAACATTTTCCTAAAATTAACTATTAAAAAATAAATAATAACACGCGTATCGGTTACAATACAAACAAACAAATGTTCATTCACTCACACCTTCACGCTAGGATTCCCTCCTATTGCGGGTGGAATGTATGCAAACAAAAGACATCACAAGCACCCACAGCCCGTGAATAAACATTTATGTTATATAAACTCCTGCACCGACTTACAATCGAACCCGGGAACCCTAACTCGACATGCTGAGTCACCGCTAACTGAGCTAATGTGTCATTCAGCAGGAACAAACAGGTGCCGAGAACATTACCTGAGCGGCATGCAACAGAAGGCTCTGCAGCCACGAGGAGGCGGTGTGATCGTCAGGCGCGGCGAGCAGCAGCCGGCTCGCGTCGCCGAGCGCGATCTCGAAGCAGTGCGGCCGCCGCGACGCGTCCACGTGCCGCCGCACGCCCACCACTGAACGCAGCGCGATGTTGTGCGGCAGCGGTGTACACCCGTCCGGCGAGTGAGCGCCCCAGTGCAACACGCCCGCTCTGTAACGGAACAAAAACTTTACTTACCTTACCATAATATTTGACTAGCGGCTCAACACGATTTCGTTCGGGTTTTACAATTAAATATTTTATATATATACAATAGATATATAGCCTATGTCTATCCGGATTCATAATGGTAAAAGAATTTTTTTGAGGTGTCTTGGTTTCGGACATTATATTCTGCATATACACAAAAACATACAAAACTCGCACTGTCTGTTTATATTTATAATGTTAGTATACATATATATTTCATTTTAATTGTATTTATAATAATGTTTATCAAGGCTATTGCGGCGATTATATTATGAAAAAAATTTTTTTTTCTTTCTTGTTTCTTAAATTTATATAGCAGATCAAATCATTCCAAATAAATCATATAGTAAACCTTGTTCAATGAATTTCACAGATTATATTGTATTTTTTTTGTAATAAATGAAACCAAATCTTCACGTTCATTTTGGCCATTTGTTTATATACCATCATAAATTGTGCTTGTGGATTGTTGCAAAGTAAATTAATACTAATTTAGTAACATTAATCTACATTTTTGTTCACGAACGTGATAATTTCAAAACATTGTATTTATAAACTTATAACCTACTTTCCGAACTAATTTAATAATAATGAATTTCTGCAAAGTAACGCCTGATACTAACAACTATAGTAGATTAATGTATAAGACCATAACCTACGATAATCGGATTCATATTTCATTAAATTAATCACAGTGGGACAAAGCAACAAGCGTTATATCACTCTATTTTAGTTCTTATAAAACACTTTGGCATATTTTATACAAAATGCAATGGTTCTTATTCATAGCCACTGAGTAACGGGGCTCGTAGGTATACATATATTATATAAATGATATTTAATCATAATTTATTAAACTTTATTTACTTTAGTGAATGAAAGTATTATTAATATGTAAATTTAGTTGCCATAATACCTGCTTCACGTGGTTTTAATCAATCACCAATTCGTACTGATGTAACAAACGTAGGACCAATATATGTAGATCAATAAAGTTGTCAATATAATACAGCATGAGTCCAGTCCACTGAGTGAGTGAGTGAGAGAGTGAGATACAGTCGAGCTCATTACCGACAAGTGGCTGTTTTGCGCCGCTCCATATTCGCTAACAAGTGACGGAAACCACCTCGTTACGTATAACCGATTCTATTCTTGTTAAAAAACTGGTTTTACACGCATAATCCTACTTATCACTCACTCAACAAAGGAATTATACAATTTGAAACTGACAATTTGAAAGATAAATTTACGATGTCATGTAAATAATTATATTTCAAAGTGAAAATATATTTTTATGACAAATACACAAACGATAATTTAAACAACTGCAAGTCATGAAATTCATTGATTAACAAACCCTTAGTAGACAATTTTACGCTCCCCTGTATAGCTGTGAAGGAATGGGGCGTACTTCATCACACTGCACCAATGTGGATTGGCGGCCATCGCAAGTGTAATCCTTACCTCAGTAAAAAGTAGCATGGTTCAAATCGCTTGCTCTTGTCAGTTCTGCACATGAGATATCCCTCCAGCGGCGGGGCGAAGGCACCAGGGGCTTCGATGAGCCTGTCCCCTGCGTCCCCTGAACATACACGCCCGTAGAATAGGATTGATGGTATCTGAAGGAAACATCAAAAAAAAAAACTATTTAAAACATAATTATTACATTGGTACGATTTTCTTAAATTATTAACTCACGGCTTGATTCTGCTAAAAGTGATGGACTGAATTGATCAGCTTCGGCCGTGATCTATAGTTGGGTGGGTGACCGCTAACAGCATAATTTCTAATGCGCTTCGGGGGCTTTGGAGGACTTGTTAAACCGTAACCAGCTGTTATAATCAGACAGCAGTTTCAATAAGCCAAATCGAAAGTCTTCGGAATATAAAGTCCTTCTGACACTTGGGTTGGTCGTTAATTCCCACCAGTCCCTAAGAGAGGAATACGCTTCAATTAATTCAATAACCATTACAGATCCTTGTCCTGCAAACCCGCCATAATGAGTTCAAACGAATGCTCGATCACAATCGCAACTAATGGTAAACGGTGATGTAATTCTAGAGGATACAGTGCACCCATTCAGTAAGAGTTATTCACTCTTATTTTCCATTCGCTAAACTCACCCACTTCTCGTGCCGCTGCCTGGTGACGGCGGATGCGAGATGGCGACAAGTCAGTGGCAGCATGGCGGGTGGTCGCTGGATCCTTAGCGGCGATGTCCTAGCACTCCACTCTAACGAGGAAGCCAGCCGTGCGCCCAGTGAAGACTCTCCGGTCACCACGGAGCACGCTATGTTCCCTGCTACGTCGATAATCTGAACGTATTGCGCTTCAGGACCGACCTTGAAGCGACAGGAAGGATTATAACCTTAGAAATGCCAGGATGCAACAAATTTCTAGCCAAGGCTGGAAGTGGACCCTGCAAATCGAAGGGGTAGCGGTCGAAGCAGATATTTATGTGACAAATGCGGCAAACATTGCCTCGATAACTTTTTCTGCAAATACCGACGCATTTTGATGCGACAAATATTTCATCTCAGGTTTTGGTTCAATGTGGTTTTGATGTTGAACTCTTCGATGTTTGAACTATTTATCATAATTAAGTCAAGGCTAGTTCGATGAAACCATAACTATGTCTATTAATATAAATCTGAATACTGACTTTTTAACATTCAGGAATGATATAAGCTATGTAGGTGTATTAACTATTATTGATCCAAACGCGATTTTACCTTGAAATCTGAAGAAATACCATAAACCATAAAATAAACGCAATGCGTTAGTGTGTGTGACAGCATATACAGTTATTTTAAGAATTTTTGCCAGACTTTTTTCTCAATTTAAATTTATTAACCTGTTTTTTTACACAAAATACCCTCCATGTATAACGAGCCCAAAGAAATAAACGTTACGTTACAATACAATGCTCTGAAATCAATTGCGTCTAGACCCCACTTGCAAATAAATCATCGCGTGTTAACACTCGACGCCCGACACAAACAGGGAAGTGTGAGTCACGCTCTGAGAAATCCTAATAGCGGTCAACTCGTTCTGTAACTCCCTAATGTTTAACTCATATATGTACAACTATACTTCGAATATCTAAACATTTATAGGATAATGTTTCTTTTCACATCCAGACATCTTCTACAGAAGATTTGTTAACCATTAAAAAATACAATAGTATGGTGTGGGGATTTTCTAGGGACTTATTTTAACGAGGAACTTAATTTTGATATTGTTTCGAGCTTTTACTACCTGCTTACTTCCAAATTATTTCTCTTCCATAGGTGCAATTATTTACTGTGCTAGAAGAACTCTATGTCTCTATGTCTTTCGTTTATCTCCATGTTAAGCTACCGCGTCAAATACGGATTGCTGTAGACATTAATAAAAATAAATCTTGATATTTTTGTTAATATTCTTCGTTTTAAATACTGCCTAAATTTAGTTTAGTCTAAAACTTCTCTATGACTGACTCATAGAGAAACTTTATATGTCTATGAGGTTAATTTAAACTTTCCCCTTGCTTATTAAATTACGGTCTTTGTCGCCGTCCCTTCTCCCGCCAGGGACATGACGGTAATGGAGTACAAAATTGTGTGCTAAGTCTTTCATTGAGGAACAAATAACTTAGGTAACAAATAACGTAGGTAAATTCATACAGTTTCTATATTTATCTACGCACTGCAACATAACCATTAGTCACGGACATACGTTTCGTGACCAGTGACACACTTACAGTTTCTTGAAAAGCATATAAATTGCTTTTACCCCTGCCGACTGCGTTGCGTGGTGGATATTTTAATTATTCATGTCTCAAGTCTGAGTTTGGGTTTGAGTATACCAGAAAAAAATTAGAATTTTAATGCTACATCATTTCAATTGACGTATATACTAATAAAATACCCTTGTTATCAGTAACAATAACTATTTCAATATTGAGCTAGATTCTTGTCTCAAAATGCGATAGATTAAAACCAAAAATGGCTTTATGACGAAAAACATTTATTCAGAAACGTTTGAGAACATTATTCAGTAGTTTCCTTACGATGTTGGTGTTCACCAAAGTTAGTTAGACATATGGTTTTTACTGGCATGCAGGATTACAAATGTCTCTCCAAAAGGGAGAACGATGTTCAAACCATTGGGCTGTAAATATATATTGTTTAAATTTGAAAAGACAGTTGGATATATTTTGTATGAAATAGGAAAGTAGTCATTTTTATGCCGGTCATTATTGGAATCCTTGGACACAACACACAAATCTTACAGACAATCACCGTACCATTTCGATATTCGTTGTTGAAGGGTCAAAGAGTTCAGTTTTGCCAACAACAATATAATTAATTATCTCTGAAACATAGTGGAAAGCCAAATGAAGTCCCCATGTGTACAAGAAACCTAGTTATTATTCCGATATCTGGGCCAAAGCTGTACTATACCCTGGCGCAAGTACGATCATTTCTAAAATTGGCAAAAGTTAGGGACACCGAAATGGAAAGTTGAATATAATACGGGTTATAAAGATGTACAAATTTCAAAACATTATCGTAGTCAGTCGGGGTCGCAGAGAAGAGCGCAGGTAGTAGGAATAAGTGAGTCGGTTCACGGAAATACAGTCCTAATGGAGTGTTTCAAGATTGAATAGTGTGCATTTTGTATAACATTTTTACAAAAATATAATTCTGACATAATTGTTTAGCGTTTATTTCGCTCTGAGTATAGTATGCATGATTTAAGTCAGTGCTCAAGCGAAAGTCGAATTCGATCAAGGGTCAGAAAGTTCGTGGTCACTGATTAATGATGATAATTAACTCAAAATCAGTAGCCTACGGCCCCCCCGCGATCGATAAGAACAGAGGAAACAGCTGTGATGTTAACAGCTCGATACAAAATGATGCTGAACAACTTCAAAAAATATCTGCTCTACTTGCTGTAACAAGAACATGGCCGTGTTTTGAAAAAATATTTAAATTGCATCCCTACAAGATAGTTCAGGAATTTAAAAAATTGTAACAAGGTCGGAACGTTTTCAAAGTCTGTATATATATTGTTTTCAGACGAAGCCCATTTTCACTTAAACGGATGTGTGAATAAACAAAATTTACGTTACAGGGCACCAGAAAATCGTGAATGACATCATACAGAGCCCTTAATTCGTCAAAAGTCACTGCTTGGGTACCAATTAAGTCTCACGAAATTATCGGACCCTATTTCTTTGAAACCAAGCGAGGAGAATTTGATCTCATCGTGAATTCTGAGTGACACAACAATGTTACGTGACTTTTTCTATCAACAGCTGCATACATTTGAAGTTGCGTTGAAGTTGACACTAGGGCTTGGTTTCAAAAAGATGGAGAGAGATGCAAAATAACGAATCAATGACAGTAATGTTAAGTGATATCGCGTCGACGGGGTATATATATGGTCACCTAAGAGTTCAGACTTTACTCCCCTTGACTACTTTCCATGGGGATATTGAAAAAGTCGAGTATACATGGTAAAATCAACATCAATCGCTTAATTGAAAGAAGAAAAAAATTAGCTGCCATTAAACGCGATATGTGCGCAAAGTTGTGCGCTCCAGATGTCGAATGAGAATGAGCTTTTGCGTCGGACCCATGTCACATGTTGGTGATGTAATTTTAAAACAATAAATTTCTCATTTTCTTCTGATAAATAAAGTTTTAATTCAATATAACCATTTCATATGTTTGTGGGAATTTTTCGTACAACAACCTGTATATATATATGTGTGTGTATATATATATATATATATAATTGTAGTTATGCAAATTTTCTTCCAGAAACTTTGAGTTTAAGTTTAACTTTAAGTTATTTTCTATACAAACAATCCTTTCGAAACATTCCTCAGTAGAATTCAGCTTTCAAATAGAACTGTATAAAATGTCCAGTGAACAAAATAACTTTAATAAGGCCAGACGGACGGAAAGAAAGAATAGAGGTTCTGTTTTTTAACAGATGTACAGAACCATAAAAAAATAGATTGGAACAAACAAACAATTGGGCACAAGAGACCACGGGCAGCAGCAGCCGCTTAAAATCAAGTGAAGTGAATGCCCATTTGCTACTTTCATAGCAAAAGTCTTAACATTATCACCTGAAGTATAAGACATAATACTAAGAACAAAAATTACGAACTCATTTTGAAATACACTATAATCCAAGATGTAAGTCGCGCGCTACGTTGCGAATCTTTCCATTACGAAAGAATTCAGCTGTCCTAAGTTTACATCCGTGAAATGACATTAAAAATGATTAATTTATTTTTCCCGCAAGGCAATTAAAGATAATTTTGCAAGAGATATCAAAACTTTTCGCTTAGAAAGTATAATGATGTGTACGATAGAACAACGCTACGATTTACAACAAGGTTATGTGAACGTAATCACACTTTTGTGATTTCAATGACATGTGCAGGGTATTGACCGGGATTTTTATGTTGTTTGCTTGAGCTGCGTAACCTCTGATAAACTATCAGACGGTACAAATATGTTTCATATTTAACCTTATTAAGAACAAACAGCACTATTGTTAATAACTACGTAACAATACCAAAATTACCAAGACCAAGCTTTCAAAATTAGTATACGCGCTATCAGGCCGTCAGAGTGTTACGTTGCGTAACATTACAATTATACTCTTGACGTTTTGCAATTTATTTGAGAAACAAAATATAAGGATGTAATTATTGAAACTAGTATCGAAGTCCATCTGAAAACCATAATTAAATAAAATTTTATAGTTCATTCTGCCCCATTAAAGAAGGCTGAAAATTGCGTAAACCATTATCGTACGACACGTTTGCTATAATTTTAAGTCGTCTTTACCACCTAACAGACAAGAAAGTAATGTGTGACTTTGTGACAATAAGACACTTTATGTTAATTAAACATGTTTTAAGTGTGGACTTGACACACGCCCCTATCACAGAGATTCAATATCCTGAAAGGCGAAAATGATTCAAATGCTCTGTGAACTTTAAAAAAAAGTAATTTGAATTTGAAAACGGACTGAAATGAAATATAATCAATACTCTGTGTATTGAATCTTAGATATTGTTATAATTAAAATGTATAAAGTCCACTTACTGCAATAGCATCCAGTTCGTTGTGTGGTAAACGGCACAAAATATCATATTCCATACCGCCAGTCTTCAATCCCGCTACGTAAAGTGCGTAGTCAGTAATGAAAACCAACAATGGAGACCACGATCCATCCACCATACTGTACGGCGACTGAACTTTCATCATCTACAATGATAAATAATCTCTTAAATCTGGTAAGAAGGTTAGTCAATATTTCTGCTGAGGTATACGAAACATTATGTTCTCTCATATCATTATATTAATTACATAAAGGTTATGTAGGTTGTAGAAGATGTGATATTTACCCTGTTTAATGTCTCGTTGGGGTAGGAGAATATTTGCAGCCGAAGTTTCTCGCTGCATTCAATAGCAACGTTGTCTTCAAAGCTGTCAAAGTACGACGGCTCGTCGGCTGTGAGAAGTCTCACCGACAGCCTTTTATTTTCAATAACTTCTTTGTCAATAAGACGGGACATCCTCTCGGCGGAAACACGGAATGTTTCCGACACATCTTTAAATGGAAATATAATACTAGGAAAATGTTTCTCCATTCTCAGTTTAAACTGGAAAAACTTATTGTTCTTTATTTTCAGTTCAAGGTCCTTTCGTTGGCATACATTTTTTAGGTACCTGTTTAACAGAGCTGATTTGTTGGACTGCAGTTTTTGGTTTGCAGGACTGTCGAAAAACTCGTCATTGAAATCATCGGCGCCTTTTAAAGTCGAATTATCCGTGTTGGAACAGTTATCGCTATTAGCTTGTGGTGGATCTTCTGTCGACTTTTGGCTGGTGGACGCCGATTTTCGACTGTATCTATTTACGTTTTGTTTCTTAGGCGATGACAAATGTTTCGATATCCCATTTTTCTGTTCAGTTTCCTCTTGTACATTCTTATTGAATTGCCTCTTTGGTGTAGATGTTTTACTTGAGCTATCTCCATCAGCTATTTGCTTTGAATTTGCCTCTATTTTATTTAGTTCAGTTTTACTAGTGCTACTTATAAGTTCCTTCACTGGTGTACTTTCAGGTATTGGGACAAAAGATTCTTTTGGGGCATCAAAAGCTGTTTGGAATGTATCATGGACATAGATGTAAGAGACTCCTTTATGTTCATAAACAGTACTCTCACAGTTAACAACATATTTACTTAAGGGAGGAAAAGCATCTGCTTTATTTACCAGTTTCTTATCATGTTGCGCTTTCATATTGAGCGTCAATTTATGCCGAGGTGATCCTTCATTAGGTGTTTTATCACCAGCAATAGTTTTAGAAGTTGACATAATGTCTTTGGGTTTATCTGTTTCACATTGAGGGTTGAGATTAATTTCAACAAAATCATCTTCGTCATCAATTTGGAAGCCTGAATCTAGGCTTTTGCATAGTTTTCTATTCTGATTAACATCACAAGGTACAGCTTCAACTACATTATTTAATTCAAAACTAGTTTCTGGCAGTCCTTTTTCAGCAGTAAAATTGAAGTTAAAGTTTTTATAGAAATTTTTTAAAGAATCTATAATATTGTTTGCATCCAATAAGCTTAAAACTTTTTTATTCTGTTTTCTCTCTTCTACAACATTAGTCGTAATATATCTTTTCTTTTTCAAAACAGATTTTACAGTATTTGGACTTTGTGAAACTTCAAGAGGCATTTTCATACGATCATGAGATTGGTCAATATCTGCTTCAGAAAAATATGTTTTCCGCATAAAAGCAACATGACCATTATCAAAACCATCACATGAGTAAGATTTTTGTGTCTTGTCACACTTTCTATGCATGACAGTACTTTCAGCTTTATTAGAGTTTGATGAAGAAGAATCACTAGATGAAGATTCAGAATCACAGCTGAAGTTAGAATCAGAACTGTTAGAATCACAATTGTATAGTTTCTCATTTGGAGCAGGCTCATTATTATTGTCTTTGTCCTTGGAATTATTGTTTTTATTGTTATGATAATCTTGACAATATTCAAATACACCACTTCTATCATGTTTAGAATCACCATATGTGAGTATATCAGACATTGTTTGTTGTGCAACATCTGCGGCATATTTAGGAGACCGATCTCCGGAGGCACACCAAGAAAATCTATCTGTCATTATATTGTTCTTTTGTCTAAATCTATCACAATATGAACTATCAGGTCCATAGGAAACAAATCCTCGCTCAATGTGAATATTGTCTGTTCTTGTATTGTTTAATATATCCTCATGGAATGATACCCTCTTTTTTTGTGAGTTTGTTCCATTCTGAGACTTTTTTCTACACCTCCTCCTGTAGACGATATCTTCAGATAATGATTTCTTTGGTTCATTGGTTCTCAGAGCAGGTTTTTTAACCTCTTCATTGCAGACCTTCTCACTTTCTAAAGCTTTTAACACAACATCTGGCAAGTTTTCATACATGGTTGATTTTTTGTTTGCTTCAACTAGAAGTTCAGGGACAATATCATCCGGCACTCCTATGTTTTGATTATCTATATCACTGCGAGTCATGATGCTACTGGTTGTGCTTTTAATCATTTCTTGAGACCCTGAAGGAGCCGCATCGTACTGGCTATCGCATGCGAGTTCTTCGGCTCCTACGAGACTGTGCGACATGAGAGCTTGGCTAGTAGCTTCCGAGGCTTCACTGTCCAAGCACAAAACGCCGGAGTCTCCTGGAGTGTCGGCTAAGCTACTAGTAGTACTAGACATCAAATGAGCATTGCCCTGCAAGCACAATTCTGTAGGTTTTCCGTCACAATTATCTATGTTCTCCATTTTAATATATTGGAATATATCTTCAGCTCCTTTTGGAAATGCTGTCGCAACAATAGTTTCGTCTGCTCTATGACGACGTTTGATTTTATCGATCTCGTTGCCTTTTATTTCAGTAGCCTTGTCGACGGACATTGTAATTCCTGAAGTCTAGCCTAGGTTTATAAATTTTCACTGTACAAATCTCTTTAAATTATCAATATTTCATTAATTATTGCAAACATTTTGGTATATTTAATAAATGATTCACACATAAATACGGTACACAACAAGTCGAATACAAAGTAGCCATTTGTAAAGTTTTGACATTTTTTATACTATGAATTTTCGTTTGAGTTTGACATTCGTTTTATTTTTTTAAGGACCAGTATGTAGATACGTAAAGATAACAATATGCAACAGAAATAAACAGTGTTTATTGAGTGTTATACTCTGAGTGCCTCGAAATAATTATAACAGCAAATTAGTAACAATAGCTTTAAATTTTTTAAATAATCCAAAAAAAACTAATTATTTGCCTTTCGATGCAAAAATTCCAGCTGTCGTGGCGTAATATGATAAAACCATTATATTATAAAATAAATACCAGTTAAAATTATCTTTTATATCCAATATTTAAACAATAAAATCAACATAATTTTCTTTTAATATTTATCATTACGTATCGATCGATCTGGTAAATACTAACTAATTATTTCGATTCGAGCATCATTATCAGGCCCAATACAACGAAAATATGATGGTGGACTATATTTGAAGTTTATTGAGAAAAAGAACTTATAAACATGTAAGAAAAAGTAATCGAGTTAATTTATAAACTTTTTTCTAATGCTTTATATTGTTTTATTATTTGATATGATATTAAAAGTTGATAAAAATTTATATATAAATACATGGTTATTCTAATATAAATTAAGATAGGATCATTGCTTTAAGCAACGCAGCACCAGATAGCCTATCTGGACTGGAGAAGGAGGAGGAAGGAGGAGGAGAAGAAGAAGGAGAAGCAGGAAAAGGAGATACAACAAAGAGAATTTACCAACGACTTCAATTATTTATGTAAGCAATAAAGTGCATTCTAAAAGTAAAATTTTAAATTTAAATCCGATTTTAGATAACAATGGACTTTTACGCGTAGGAAGGAGAATAAGAAATGTCCAGATGATTAATGATATCAAAAATCCTTTTATCCTGCCTCACAAACATCGTTTAACCAATTTATTAATTAACCAGGCCCACGAATCAACCTTTCACGGTTGAGCGCGCGTAACTTTGGCTAACTTTTGAGAACTCTATTGGACAATCGACGGTTACATGGCAACAAAAGCATTCATTAGACAATGCGTAACATTAAAAACAAAACACGGAATAATAAAGCGACCAACTGTGAATTTATCTGTATTAGCGGTCAACAAAGGACTAAAAACTCTAAATGAGAAACCAAGAAAACCGATACCCGGTCAAAAACATACCAGGCTACCGGATAGAAGAAAAAGAAGAAATATACCAAAATTAGTAAATATTGCCACACCATTGTATTGTTTTATGATGTTGTTGTTACTAGCGTACAGAGCGCATGATATATAACCATTACCAGACAACCAAACCATATATTTTGATCCTATATTAAAAATGCAATAAATAAGAGACGAATGGATAATGATTGTATATTATGATATGGACCCATTTTGGACCGGAATAGATACTTACAAAAGGATATCCCAATATTTAGAATATCTTTGTAGCCCTATTGAAAAAATATCACACTGTAATGTGATTGTACTGCAAGAAAATCATGATTACCAGGAACTCAAATACTATAATGAGCTACTGCCAAGCCAGCATTTTGATTTACAAGCCAGACGGCGTTTCCGCCAAGGTATAATCGACGGTGTCGGTTATCTAGCAAACGAACTGTTCGGAGTATTGGATGCATGTTTTGCAGAACAGTACGCTAGAGACATTGATACCGTACGTCGCAACGAAAACTATTTAACTAAGCTTTGGAAAAACCAAAAGTCGATAATTGAAGCGGAATTCAACGTGATGAAAGGAAGGAAAGAATCTGTGGAAAAGCAACATAAAATAATAAATAGGAAATTAAACTATTTGCAAGACAACGCAGCGTGCTTCAGCGTGAAATTCAAAATATTTCATATGTTCAAGAGTTCACGTTGTCGGCTATGGCGAGCAATACATGACTTCTAAGCTTGAAGAGACTCCAAGACACACTGTTCGATACAATCACAAACCTCTACCACGGTCAATTAAACATGCAATTGTTGACGCCAGCACAACTTAAACGTGAACTTCAGACCATATACGGATGTATAGATGTCCAGCGAACTCACTCTACCAATTAAAAACATCGATACAAATATTCAATACTTATCCAAGCTACTTAAGGTAAAGACCAGAGCTACCCAAAATTATATAATTTTTGAGGTCACCTTCCCTCTTATTAGCAGAGACATCTTTAAACTGTATAGATTAATTTCAATCCCATATCAAACTAATACGATCATGGTCCGTATCCTATCAGTTTCTGAATACGTCGCTGTAAGTCTTAAAAAGGACTCCTATTTCAGCATTACCATAAGCGAACTAACAGCATGTTTGTACTATGGAAATGCATATCTGTGCCGGTTACTCAAACCAATACGCACTATACGAAACGATGAAAGTTTTTGCGACAAAAATACTGATAGTAACGAATGCAAAACCACCAAAATGCCTTGTACAAATAGCTGGACAGAATTACGTTCAAGATTACAGTATTTTTACTTTTGCTGTGATTGGTATTCGATTAAAATTACATATATGTGACGATCAATTTCGTCAGCTGAGTCGAGCGGGGGCATCGGTATAAGTAAGAAGTGCGTTATAAAAGGTAAAGATTTCTCACTGTACTCCTTACAACATCAATCAAACCAATTGAAGTCTTCACCAACCATTTATGTAACTGAATTTGACCAAATGAACCATTTAATTGATATAAAAATTCCGAGCAAGGTTCTGACGGAGGATGTCAATTTAAATGCTTCTGTAAAATCTATCGAGAGATTAAAAACGAGCAATGCAGAAGTCGATGACATAACACCACATGATATACACCATTACACCGCCATCTACGTTCTGATAACAGTAGCACTGTGCGTATTAACGGTTTGGCTGTGGAGAAGCAAGCGGTGCTGCTTATACAAAGGGCCTTGTTCACGACAACCAAATGGCGAAGTTCTTCGTCAACCGGAGCCGGAATCGCAGGAGCGGCCGCAACCAGCCACTCAACACTATAGTATCGGTCGCCGCCAGCAGGAGCCGGTTGCAACCCCGCCACCAGTAGCAACAATCAGTGAATCAAACCGTAGTGAAGTGTCAAGTGTTAGTGTGCATAGTTATGCCAAGCGTTGGCCTAGTGCGCGGTATAGTATAAAACAAGACAGAAACATAAAGACATCCGTAGTTTAAGTTGATTAATAATGCTTTTTTTAATTTTGCTTTATTAAACTCTATATCTTATTTTATGTTTACCATTTAACCATAATTGTTTAATATCTCGATTATCTCATGCTCGGGAGTATGTTCGGAGTTACACCGAACAACTCAGCGATTATGTATTTTCGCATCGTAGTATATTTGATGCGCGATCATTATTTAATATTTATCATTAAATAAGTAAATTTAGTTTTACAAAAACAAATACGTGACCAGCAGCCTCTCGGGCGTCGCGTATTCATAACCACACATTTTTACAAACAGGTAATAAAAAAAATATATAGTCAAATCCTACATAGGTCAACAAAAAAAATCAAATAATTACATTTAAACAAATTTTGTATAAAACAGTGTTTTTATTCTAAAAATATCATATCAGAGAAATTGTGGGGAAAGAATTAAAAAAAGCGGGAAATTTCGGAGAATTGCATTAACGCGATGCGGGGAATCGAGAAATTTTTATTGGCAGCACTGGTCATTTGTCAAAAAATAGTTTGGTTAGGTTAGATTAGATTCGAGGAGTTATTGTATTTACAGGTGTTTTTGAAATCCTCTGATCTTTTTATCCATGTAACTTAATAATTGATGATTTAGAAAAAATGGAGCTCTTGCGGACATTAATATTCCTTTGTGTCTTGATATATTATTGTGTAAATAAATGTAATAGTGCAAAAATTAATACACCTAGAGTGCTTCTACCATGGTTTGAACATTTGAGTGTAAATTTTACATTTGAAATTAATGAAGGTGGCTGCTATTCTTGGTATGTGTTATATTATCATTTAAATATTGATCCAATGTAATACACCCGTTAAATAATCGTATGTTTTATAGGACTTTGTCTCGAGATGACATCATCGATATTGAACCTCTTTACGAAGACACCTGGGGACACTGTTCCCAGGCTGCGCGTGTTTCTGTGTCTAAAAGATGTTCCCCACCTGGTTCTGTCATAATACTAGCTGAAGAAGTCAACACCGGCGAGGTAAGAGTGCCATTTTCAAATTGGCGGGAAATGATATATCATGTACTTTTATTATCAGATTAACATAATAATAACATATTCACGGTGGTCATTACTTTACATAATGTAAATCATGTTATAGGTATTAAAAAGTGTCATGAACTACTGCATTACTATATATTAAGGAAATTGACTTGAATGTGCAGAAATATATGATTAAACAGTTAAAATTTTCCACAAAATAGCACCTGATGATGCTAGACTTCTCAGACTTCCCATCATAGTTCGAGACCCATATTATGCAAATTGATTTGATCCAATCTGCAAGTTGCAATCCTTGGCTTTTATTTATCTTATAAACTTTTCAATAGTGGATTTCTAATCATTAGTTTCTTTAGTCAAATAACCAAAAACCTTCAAACTCATTCAATCACATGGCATGTTTTACGGTTTTGGGTAGACCCCTTAAACACCTAATATGGATTTTTTGCAATGTAATTAATTTCAAATGTCTTTTTGACAGCTGGCTTAGTGCTACTCACTTTGAAAGGTTAAATTTGTAAGTGTAGTGTGAAAAACAAAAAAATACTTAAGCCAAGAATTTTTTTTACTTTGTCGGATAAAATTTTGGCCTTCCTACTTTTATCTTGAATTTAAAAAAATTATACTGCAGCCAAGATTTTCATTTCTTGTGAGCACTATAATATCCTAATTTTGCTAGTAATGTGAAAATAAGCTTGTATACCAAACTAGCAGTGAGGTATGTCTGTTTATTATATTTAAAAATAAAAACTAAGCAATGATTTTCTGTGATCTGTTGCACAAAGTTGGGGTCTGGCTTAAAAGTTAACATGCACAACAATTTACCATGGAAAAATATTTTTTACAATAGAAAAACTTACACACAGAGAAGGTAAAAACATAAGTTACACAGATAAATATATGTGTTAATTTATATATTTATAAGAAAATATTATGAAAGTAAATAGGTACCTATTATCTGTTTAGATATACGGATTATTCCATACATAGAAAAAAAATTAAAGTCACAACCTGTCTAAATGAGGTCCAGACCCCCATTTACAGCTCATGGACCACATTTTTTTTTGTCTGCTGACCCCTTTCAACTCCTCATCAATCCCTGGGGGCCAATATAGACCACTTTAGTTAAAACAGCTTTAAAGGAATGTGTCTGTGGATAATATTTCAGGTATTACGTGGAGATGTAGACATAGACAGAATAAGTGCTTTGAAAGTTATGAGTACAACTTGGAAGCTGTATTTGGAGGAGGCACCAGAGGCCTTCGAGGTCATTGCCTATGATGATTTAGGTATTGTAACTTAATATTAATAATACTCAAAATATTTACTTCTTATTAAAGATATTTTTTTGAACAAGTCCATAAGTTTTCATTTTAAACACAATTTCTCTTATGTTATTGCACAATTAAAAAATAGTTTAATATAGATCATTCTGTCAACACAGAGGTAAACCAACTGAGATAAGAGTTATGGTTGTTTGACTGCACAGTAAGACCATGCTCCCACCCAGTTTGATAATAGGGACTGCATGGGTTACTTAACTTTTTAAACATTAAAAATTTTCTTTGTATGGACAACCTAGTTACTAAATAGTAGTGGTAGTTGTAGTTCTCTTTGGTGTTATACAATTACTCAATTTTATTTTTTTAGGAAATAAATTTACAACATTGGAAGGAGTTACTTTTAATTGGTCTATAGAGAATGTTGGAGACCACTATGGGGAAGAATTACTAGTCAAGTGAGTATAGGGTTTATTAGATTGTATTTACTCACAATTAATTTCATAAAAGGTGCTTAACTACTAACTAATCCATTTTTTTTCCAATAAGCTGAAGACTTCAAACAGCATACCTTAAGTTACTTATTTCTTAAAAGTAATGGTATTATTAGTGATTGTTCTTAATTGAAGGACAGTGCTTCTGTTTGAGTACCTCTAAAAGTATTTATAATTTATTTTTAGATTTAAAACGTTATATTCACCTTTGAGTAGAAATTGATCTCTCATGTCCTTGGTGCACTGTTTATGGCAACGCCTTAAACGTATTTGACTACTCGCCATCTTTTTATAGAGTCAACTGTCAAATGGTTTTTATGAAACTGATAATCATGTTCCAGTTAAAGCTTTGGAGAGCCAGTAATACGTGATTCGTTTGTCCTTCATGGTTTTTACTTGATGGTGCTTATGTTAACAAGAATGCCTGTAATCAAGAAATATTCATAAATCAAAAAAAATATTCGATTTCTAGCTTGGTTCGATGGCGCGACACAGATTACGAACCACCGCGTGGAGTAGCTGAACTCGAGGCCAAAGGACTCCGATCGCACTCAGTCCTACTATACGGACAGGCGATGGGAGAGTGTCGCGTGTTTGTGTGCCTGGAAGACATTTGCACGGATTTCAATCTGAGGGTAGTGGCTAGTGTTGTGTTGACACCGGCCATTGCTTTCGTTGCGCCAGGCGATAGTATACGATACAGGTATATATTTTAGAAATCAACTCCAATTAACGACAACTGAAATTGTCATAGGGTTCTGCGAAAATACTGCTGGTTAGCTTCAAAATGTTAATTTTAAAGTTTAAAAATGTGTATCGGTATATTTATTGAATTGAATTTATAATAGCAATCCGCTTAATTGGAATATATAATATATATCTATACAACATATAGGTAATAAAATTCTCACTGATCGTTTTTTGTACATTAAGAATACACGAGAAAAACTACTATTATGGAACCCAAAACAATACTTGTTAGAATTTTTGTCTATTTGTCTGTGCATTTGTTCGCGCTTGTCTCTGAAATGGCTTGTCCGATTTCATTACAGTTTTCACGAATGTGTTGCAGTAAGCGTCACTTAATATTTACAGTTTTTTCTATTTCAATCCGTCCATAAAATACTGATAAATTAATACATGTATTTCTAACTCACAGAATGTGAAAAATATAGTCCCAAAACAATGTAAATGCTATTTCTAAGCATAAGGTAGTTTTTCTGAAGCGAAGCAAGGGCAATTTGCTACTGTGTGTATATATATAATTCGTTTATTTTGTCTCTATTTTAATCTTTTCTACCTTCATACTTGAATAGTTTTCATTCAAATATTACACCTTATTATCAGGGTCGTTAGAGCGCGAGCCGGTCGTCTTACTATACAGGATGTAGCAGACACATTATACACAATGAATGTGCCTGACACAGAAATCGCACTACTAGAAGACACAATTAGCTTAGTGAAAGCTAAGGAAATCGGTACTGCCGTTGTTCGTCTTATGTCCGGATTGACAGAAGTGGCCTCGGCATCCTTGACAGTTGTGGAACCGCATACCATTCGAGTTTCTCTGAGGCCATCGAGCCTAATCGTCCATGGTGAAGAGTTTACAATCCAGTGCGTCGTGCATGACAGAGATGGACATGCGCTAACAGCAGGACAAGACATGCTGATAAGATTGACAGTGGACGGTGAAGCCAATGTAGATCTATTGAGGTCGACGGAGAATGGAACTATAACAGAAGCAATGGCGCACACTTCCGGGCCTTTTACTGTTACGGCCAGGCTGTATTCCATTGCTGGGAGGACGTTGTCAAAAAAGGTGAGTTATTTGGTAATTTCATTGGTATGATTATCGTTCTCTCGATATTATGTTGTATATTTTGACTCAGGTACATAGATTCATCATAGCTAAACTCAGTTTAAATTCAGTTTTTATAATGTGTATGGTATTAGTATACAATTATTTATTTTTAAACATTATTATTACGGACATTAAACAATGTTGCTACTATATGTTACAATAAATACTTATTTATATTTAAAATCGTATGTTACATTTAGACTACTCTGCATCTCAGTTATTAGAGACACACTGTCTGCAGGTGAAAGGGGTGCCCAGGGGTACGATTTCTGGCGGGGAAACTTTTGTGATAATTTTCATTTGGGTCTTATAAGATTGTTTTATATAAATTATTTATTCATGAAATATTTTTTATTTGTGGCAAGAATTGCTTATGTTGATTTACGTTTTCAAA
>PDGT01000075.1:302808-362135 GCA_003671415.1 Megathymus violae
AGAGGACCAGATGGAGCGTTTATTAATGTATTAATTATTATTAATCCTTAGGTCGAAGGTCAAACATCTGGAGTAGCCATTGATCCTTTGGAGATAATTCCATCAGAGTTGTTTATTGCCTGGACAGATGAAGTAGAGTGAGTACAGATCGTGATTTAAACTAAAGAATTAATTAACAAAATTGGTACTAGTGGCTTCAGGTTAACTGCTGACATGAAATTACTACAGATAATTAGCTACAAACTATGTGCATGTTATATTTCTATGTGATTAAAATTTGATTTGGAAACTGTTTCTTCATAATATTAAATAATTATTACGTTATATAAAGTTATATAATACATTATTGCAGTTGTGGAATTATAAAGAATGTTTTAGATACAACAAATTAAAAACGCTATTAATGATATTAACTTTACTTAGTGCTCTAATATGGATGCAATAGCGTGTTACATATGTCTATGGGTGGCAGTGACCACATACGATAAACCGTCTGTCTGTTCGTTTGTCAATTTTTAATGCTTAAAATTATATTGTTGCAGGGAGATTACCCTTAAACACCGTGGTGGTGGCGACGAACCCGTGACTTGGTCAGAGGGAGATATGGGACATGGTGCTATCTCGCTCTCTCCGTCCGGAGTGATTACTACCCGCGGCACTGGCTCGTTAGATGTGCGAGTACACTTGACGAAATACCCATACATTCATGCTTTTGGCAAGTGAGTACGTTTTTAAATATATTGGAAGATGTGGAATTTTACACTATTTAAGTATAGTCCAGATTGCAACAATATTATTATTTTTTTTTTTGTGTCATCATTGAATTATAAAAGAATAGATTTTTTATATAAATGTTATTTATGTTGCCAATACAATCAATCGATGTACATATTTCAGAGTGTGGTCCGTACCGGCCGAGTACGTACGAGTGTCGACATCGGGGCACGCACGCGTCGGCCGAGCGCATCACTTGCACGTCGCACTTACAGCTGCGCATCCCACTACTGGGGAGCTGTATAACTTTCATATGTAAGTAAATCCACGTGAAGTGTTTGGTTCTATGTATTCTTGACTCAATTACTGCTCATTATGTACCTGAAAGGTGAGGCAATGTTTGTCTCTTATCTTTTGCTGGTCGACGATCTGTAGGATGTGTATCATATTGTTTCATCACGTTACACGTGTATGATCAGTTATATCACGTTCGCCACTTCGATGTTGGCCCGCAACGCATTGGCAACACCATTGGTGTCCGTGTCGCCACCGACCACCAGTCTGGATTAATTTTATGTTTCATATTTTCAGATGCAATTGCCGCTCCTTTACAGTGTCCTTGCTGGAGGGTCCCGAGCCTCATAATGTGACATCAGTCCCTTGGGTACAACCTGCAGGTTAGAATATTTTTTATGTAATCCTCTCTTCTCTCTCTAATCTTTGTAAATTTTTTTTTTCATTAGGATTTCTGATATGAGAACGCAGTAACAAAGATGAATATTCAAGGTGGGTATATGTTGCACTGTGACGTCCTCAGTAGTACCTTGTTATTTATGATTCTTTTCATGTACGTTCTGTGCGCGACTTATGGAATCTTAAGTGCAATTTAGTGAGTTAAGATAATAGTTTTGTTTTGTGTATTTTTATGAATTTTCACAATAAAATACTCTTATTTCCATACCATGTAACATGCGAGGCAAACAAATGATAATTAAGTAATCAAAATTACAAAAAATTCAGAACAAGTATTAGTTTGTAATACAAATGCCTGCATCGGCCGGGGACCATATTCGGATTTTTTTCCCCGCCGCTAGTCTGACAATGGTCAGACGGATGTGTGGTTATTACTTCCAGAAGGTGCGTGTTGCGTGCTGGAGGCGTGGTGGAGCTCCCGCGGCGTGTCCTCGCTGCGTATATCGCTGGGGCGCGCGGGGGACACGGCGCGGGTGGCGGTGCGCGCGGCGCCCTCGCTGCGCTGGCCGGAGCACGCCGCGGCGCTGGTGGGCGCTACGCTGCCGGTGGGTACATATGACATGAGATACATATACAGATATACACGGAAGACGGATACAGTTATCATAATTACAGAAAGGGTTACTGGTTTAATTATAGTTTACGTGTTAGTATAGTTGCAGAAAGGGTGTAGGTTCGGTTAGTAGGTACTCAGATAGTAACTAAGTATTAGTACTCGTATGTATATATGTAAGCGGCACTGTACTACCTTGGTGGCAGCCCCCGAAGTTAATGTTGTAGAGATTGTACTTCATAAAGGTAGATTTTCAATTTTTTAAGAGAAATTGTAAGTCTTTAGTATTTACAAACCTTCCATTACAGTCGGAGATTTCCTTTTTTTGTATTGGAAATATTATAGGCAGTCATTCTTCACTATTTATATTAGACAAGCTCAGTTACATTTACGCTTAAAATATAATAAAAAAAAGATCTATCTCATGTTCAGAGTAGCAGATGGCAGGCGCGTAACGCTAGTGACGCTAAGGAAATTTTCAGGTGATAGCCGAGGGAGAGTCTCTGTTCGCTGAGTCCAGCGAGCCGCGTGTGGGCGAGCTGACGCCACGCGACGGGCCCGCGCCGCACAGACACCCCGACGCGCAACTGTTCACCTTCAAATGTAAAAGGGTCAGTATACACTTACGATCACTACCGTAGTAGCTGTAATTGTATTTTTTAGTTTCAATAAACAAGACAGATACGCATTTTCTACCCATGATATTGATCTGTCCCGCCGGGAGTGTATTGTTTACCAAAAGTGAGTAATGATAAGAAAGTTCATATAAAAAAATTATGTACTTAATCCATCTATGCATCCTTAAAAGGACACTCACTCGTAACTGTTATTAAATAATGACCTATTCATGAGTGTTTTTTTAAGTTATCGTTTCGTCTTTTGAATAATGAGGAAGTAGAAATGACTCATAAACGATTGAACTCCTCAAAAATCTCCCAATTTCTTTAAAGCATAACGATTTCAATTTCCCAATTTCAGTAGGTAATATTTCTAAAATATAATATGCAGTAGTGTTATACCTTTTCAGTTAGATATTAAATATATTTGATTGTTCTTTCTAGAAAGGTGAAGCGCGTTTATCGGTGGTATCGCAAACGGAGGAGGAGAAGGAATCTGCGCAGTTTGAGGCGTCGTGCGCGCCGCACGTGTCCCGCCTGCGGCTGGAGCCGTCGGAGACTGCCTCTAATTGCTCCGCGGGACCTAAGTCTGTGACCTACTTAACGATACTCTAACCATATTTTTAAATAAGTGTTATTATTAATATATTTTGTAACATCTAAGAGGTACGAGGGCGACAACATAATGCCCAAATGACATTCTTCAACGGTCGCTGACTGATGTCGAGAGTACATGAGTAATATGGGAGATTTTTGAAATATAAATCCGTAAGGGGTAAAGATGGTGTGTTTTAAGTTTACACTGTAAACATACCTATTACTATTTGTCTATTGTTGTATTGTGTTATTTTATTACATCCTTGCAATTTCAAAGTATTCATTGAGGACAATGAGTGTTACAATTAAATTTGCATGTGACCCTGTGTATACGCATAGATTCTTATATTATGACGCTATACATTCCACACAGATGTTACCGCTTTAATGACAAATAGTGACCACACTCGAAACAATTGTTACTCGTATTTATCAGGTGTTTTATATTTTATATTTTTACTTATCACTCCATATCTAAATCTTTTCGTGAAACACTATTTATTGGTAAAGAACATACCAAAACTGGTGCAGTAGTTTTTGAGATTATGGCGTTCAGATTCAGACAGAGATATTTTGTTTTATGAATCCTTATTTATAATGAGTTAATGCTTAACAACAATCCCATGATGGTAAATGGTGATGAAATCTAAGATATTGAATGCACTAACTTATAAAAAGCCTATTCATTCTCCACTTTAAGATATCCACATCATAGAAAATAAGTGGTCTTCAAGGTGACAGAGACTCTGACAACAAATGTCATTAAGGGCGTACATGCACAGTTGTTAATTTAATAATAACCTTTTGTTTATAACCAATCTGTCTCTATCGGTTATCAGGGACCTTCCATGACGAAGGGACTGTTTGTGTTGTTTGGAATTATGTAACAGTTATTTGTTTATTTTTGGGTCTCAGACTTTTGTGATGTCTCAATTGTGTTTGTCCATACTATGATCGAATTATAGTGTGAGCGAAGGCGTGTACGAATGAAAATTTATCTATTACTAGCTGTACCCTGCGCGCGTTGCTACGTCACCAACTAAAATAAATTTGAAGGAAAGGCATTACACAAATATTAAATTCATTTTGAGTCATTTTATTGTTTTCAGTGGCGCCAGTTGTCGAAAATTGGTCGTACCAACTCAGAAACCTTCGTGGGCTCATGCACAACAAGTTTGCTAAAGATCATCACATGATCAAATGCATAGTTTACGATTCTATAAAGGACATACAGACAAACATTCATTTTTATTTATATAGATTTATTTGTATAAACAGACTATGGCTACGTCCCGGCCAGGAGGTGGTCGTGAAAGTGACCTTATTAGACGCGGTCGGGAGGGAGCTACTGGATGAGCGCGGGCCGCAGGTGTCGTGGGAAGTAGGACCCAACCACCCGGGAATAGAGTTCAGAACGACCGATAGACTTTTCATCGATATGAACCAGGAATACATCCCTGTAACAGTGCCAGACAAGTATTATCAGGTTGGTTACAGCCAATGTATGCAATGTGATCTTTTCATATATTAATTGCTTGATTGTAAGTGAAAATATTGTCTGGAGGTGATAAAGTTCACTAAAAAGGGATTTATATCTATTCATAACAGATAGTTCGGCAATTCCACCCTGCTCTAAGTAACTAAGATGCAGTAGTAACAGAAATTTAAGTACTTCTGATTAGGCTTAAAGACTTTTATTAAAAGTCTGGTACAGTACGCTTAAAATTCTCTTATAACACAGAATTTTATTGTTACTAGCTAGCTTCTGTCCAATTTATTATTATTGTTGACAAAATATAACACCCTCGCAGTAGGATTGTTAGTCAAATCAAAATTGAAAGATCGACTTTTGATAATGCAGTATGAATGATTGAATTAATACTACAAACACATGTTGAGATATATGTATATGTTGAAATGAACATAGTTATACAAAATGACATGTTTGCTTGGTTGCTGATTACCATCTGTCGTAAAGTGGTCAAAGTTTGTCTACATTTTGGAGAACCTGAAGCATGTTAAGATTATGAACAATACTAAAAATAAATTCAACTAAATATTGATTAATCGGTCCTCATGTTAGGTTTTGAATTAACATCAGTCATGAAATACTTCAAATATTGTAATTGTTTGCATTTGTTTGTATTTGTTTGCAGTTGGTGATTGCAGATGACCAGGCAATCGGCTGGTCGGGGGTGATAAAAGCAAGCATACCAGAGGCCGCGGCTAGCATTCAGGCCAAGGTGGTGGCTCCATTGAAAAGTGAACATATGAAGGTGAGTTGTTTTGTGACCTCGTAGCTCAGCCAAAAGTGACGGCAGTTTTGGACTTGTACATTGTTATGCGACTAAATAACCTAACGAGAACAGCTTGAACATTGATTAAAACATTGATAAAAATTATATTGATAAAAATGACATTGATAAAAAAAAAAGCTTATTGTAATTAAATGCCAATAGGTACGTACATACTGCCGAACTGAAGTTTTGTGTTCGGTACAATCGCAGGTATCTGAAGGCTCGTGTACGGCATATAGCGTAAAGGCGTACATTAATCATGTAATTATTAAATTTGATACAAGTTAGTTTTATCAGTATCATTCATCGATCTCTATGATATAATATATGATATAAAATGAGTGGTAGCTTAATGGCTTGAACGCCGGACTTTCGTACGGGTGACTCTGGTTTGAATCCTGCACGCACCTCAAACTTTTTAAATTGTGTGCGTATTACAATTTACAAATTAGTTATCTCGCACTTCGGTAAAGAAAACTAACGTTAGAAAACCTGCATACATGAGAGTACGGCATAGCGTTCCCAGACGTGTGTGAAATCTGCCATTCCATACTAGGCCAGCGTCAAATATTATGAACTTAACCCTTATTATGGTTGGGAGAGGAGTCCAGTTGTGTGTTAGTTGTGGATTGTAACCATGCATATAAACTTGATAGTGTGACGAATATAAACTCCCTATTGACGTATTTAAATACTGAATATTATAATTTACTTGTTATTCTACTTACATTAATATCAGACATGAGGCCAAGATGGCGTATTTAGCAAGAAAACGTGTTTTAATAATTATAGGCCTATATCTGTCTTACCCGTGTTATCAAAAATTCTTGAGAAAATTCTATACAACAGATTAGATAAATATTTAAATTTCATAAACTTCCTTTCTGAACGACAATACGGTTTTAGATCAAAAAGTAACACGCTTGCTGCAACACTAGATTTGGTAACTAAAATAAAGCATAACATACATTGTAAGAATGTTGTACTTGGTATATTCATTGATCTGAGGAAAGCTTTCGACACCGTTTGCCATAAATTACTATTACAAAAGTTACAATCAATAAGTATCACTGGTTCTGCCTTAAAAATATTTGAATCTTATTTGACTAATAGGTCTCAAATTGTAAAAATTAATGACTTCGAAAGTACTGCACTACCTATAAAATATGGTGTTCCCCAAGGATCTATATTGGGTCCTTTATTATTTCTAATCTATATAAACAGTATTCAAGATTTAGGATTACATGGACATATTACACTTTATGCTGATGACACTTGTCTTTTTTATTTTGGACCTAATATTCATGCACTCATCTCACAAGCTCAATCTGACTTAAACACACTTCATACATGGCTACAACATAACCTACTCACAATCAACACTTCAAAAACATGTTATATACTATTTAAATCTAAAAATAAAATAATTCCAACTCATGCCCCTCTCGTTATAAATAATATACCTATAGAACAAAAATACGAAGAAAAATACCTCGGCTTAAAATTAGATCGCAAGTTAGGATGGAGTGCACATATAGAACATGTTAAAAAAAAACTATTATCGCTTCTTGGATCTATTCACAACCTCAGTAAATGCATACCTCACTCAATAAGACACACTATATATAATGCCTTAGTTAAGCCACATCTGTTATACTTAATTGAAATCTGGGGTTGTGCTGCTAGCACCAAGTTAAATGAATTACAAGTAATCCAAAATAGAATAATTAAAATACTTTTTCGTTATCCCTACCTAACACTTACAAATAAAATTTATAAAGAGACGAATATTATGAGCATCAGACAACTATATATTTTTAACATTTGTATATTTGTAAGGAAATGCCTAAATAAAACGATACATACAAACATTAAATTTACAAAAACAAAATCCTATAGTAAACGTCGTCGAGCCAGCCTTCTTATTCTTCCTAGAGTAAGAACTAACTATGGACAGAAAACTATTACTTTTGAGGGAGCCCAGCTTTACAATAAGTTACCGAATTTAATTAAAAATGTGCACTCATTCAAAACATTCAAAATCAAGTTGGCTGAACATCTCATGCTAAACAAATGCTTTGGATGAGTACTGTTTATTGAGTTATAGTGTACCTTCTTATTTGTATAGTCTGTTTTGTATGGCGGACCTAAAAAAAAAAAAAAATATTCACAAAATTGTTTGAACATTGTTCTCAAGTAAGTGACATAATTTTTGTCTTTTTTGAGAATAAAAATCTTTAAACCTAAACCTAATAAACTTGTAGAACGACGATGATAATAAAAACATCAACTACATTTATTGGTTAATTTATGAATGAATATTCTCAGATTATTATCCTTCTCATTGTTACTGGAGCTAAAGCCAAAACTTAATGTTTGCTTTGTAATATGAAATTATTACTAATAGCTGTAATTTTTGATATATATTATTTTTTAGATACATATAAAATCGGTAAGTTGGGTTACGAAATTTATTCTAATTATTTTTTTAGAAAAATTGATTATAGAACATTGTAATTTCACAAAATCGAACGAAAAATTTGGAAAGAAGTAGCCCAGGTATTAAACTGCCTCTATATCAAATTTAGTCACAATCGGCCCAGAAGTTTGGTTAATAAAGCTTAAAAACGACAGACAAACAAATGGAGTAACGTTAGCATTAATAATATTAGTATTTAATGAGGAATTAATTATTTATAGATGAACATAGCATGGGAAAGCGAAACAGTGCCGAATATAACATCGATATCTGGGGGCAGCGGTCGGTACATCGTTGAAGCCGCTAAGGGGGTCACCGCGAGCGTGGAGGGCGGAGTCCTTAGCGCCACCGTGCCCACCCCGGGCACCTACGACTTGACCGTCAGCGACATGTGCGTTCGCGGAGAGAAACTCATCGTAGAGGTACAAACTGTTTTACTACTGTTCGTAAGTAGCTGAATCGGAGCACGAATTCAACGTATTTCATAAATCAAAGATTGATTTAATTGACAATTTTACTGATGGTTTGATCAAAAAACATTTTAAATATTATTATACATTGTTACATTAAAACGATAATGAATATTAATACTAAACTTAAAATTAATATTAAAAAGTATATTTAAACTAAAAAGTATGTTTGTCAAGACGAGCAGTTATGGTTATCTAGTCGTTATATAATTAGTTTTTATCAAACTTGGCAAGTGAATAGGTATATTTAATAAAACCTAGTATTTTAACTACACTAACATAATATATTATTTTCTTCAGGTGAACTTAGAAGAAGTTTTAAGTGTCGAAGTTTTAACGGCTCGAGCAGTGTGCGCCGGCGGTTGTGTGCCTATAAAAGCTTTGGTGAAGGGAGTGTCACACAGGTACCTATCGACTAGCAGAACTCCAGAATGGAGAACCACAGGGCAAGTTGTGGTGAAAGGTGAAAATCTGTGCGGCCTGAAAGAAGGTTCTGGACGGGTCCGCGCCTCCATGGGAGGAGTCTCCAGCCTGGAGGTTGAGGTTGGTTTATATTATTTACTTATTACACATATTTTTTTTTATATGTATAGAGAAAATTTGAAGCCCTTTTTCTTGTCTGCGTGTCAATGGATTTACATATTTTTTTCGGTAGCTATTGATATGCGTTATCAATAAAATTAGCAATAAAAAAATTATAAGTTTTTTGAAAATTTAAAAAATTTTCTATTCATAAATAGGCAAAGACAAAACAGTTCAGTACCTTCGTTTGCCTGTCTATCAACTGATTTTCGTTCGTTTGGGACTTTTTGTAGAGCTTTAATGTTTATAAGTAAATAAATATTTGGTAACTGAACTTTATTTAATGATTATGGGCGAATTTTGATCACTAGGCTCAAACTGGTTAACATCAATTGCATATCTCACGCACCGACAAAGTAATGTTAGTAACGAGACATTGCCCGAGTGTCCCCCTACCTATCGCTCGCTAAAGTTGTGACTTCACTGGGCAGGTGGCGGTGTTCCCGGCGCTTCGCGCGGTGCCGGCGCGGTCGCGGCTGCCGCCGGGCGCGCGGCTCCAGCTGCGGCACGCGGGCGGACCGCCCCCCCACCTCGCCGCGCTCACGTACCGCCTCGCTCACGACACGTCGCACGTCGATGTAAGTACACTCCCTCTCCTGTACCTGTAGCACGTTAATAGTACGGTATACATGTGTCGTTCTGACTTATGAATATTTTGTGAAGGAGTAATGTTTTTATCCTATGTAACTTCTGTGTTGGCTTATCTGTATTCATATATGTATGTATTTCCGGTGTTATAAGATGATAGTATGACAATATTAAAACAGCATTATTCGGAATTGGTTTCATTCAAAACAACACCGCACCTTAGAACTTTTCAAAGTAAAAAATATCCAATTTTTAATCTTATTTTTCTTAAATTGTCTCAAGAACAATTTGGTCTCTACATACACGTTGTATGTCGAAGCACGTCCACTTATGGCTTTGTAGAGTCCACGCCCGCGTAGCGACACACACGCTCACACACAAACACCGGCAGGTGTATATCTACAAATAGAGTAACTTATTTCTTTCAACCTTCATGTACAATTTGGCTAAAAATTCAATTTTTTTCGCATTGTATAGAATACGATAACTTTTTGATTTTATGAAAATCTTTAATTTCCATAGCTGGAACTTAACGAAACGTGCTTTCAGCTTGGATTTTCTAAAAGCTAATTTAATGACATTCTCACTTGAAAAAATCATATGTAAGACAGTATCATTTAACAACATTGTGTTTTGCAGGTATCACCTTCAGGGCTCGTTCATGGAATTTCTTTGGGAACTGCTCGCATCATACTCGCGGCAATTGATATTGCCAACGTAGAACTCGCTACGGCTGAAGCTGAAATTGAGGTCGATATTCGTTCTATATTATAAAATGTACATACAACAGAAAACATATATCTTCGAGGTGTCAGGATTCTATCCACCTTTGGGCCCAGGCCAATCACCCTTGCTCATGGCGCATCCTGCTAAACGATGGACAGGGCAACGGTGAACGGCCCCTCCTGTTGGAGGTCGCCGATGTACCACCCAGCATAATCCCGACGGTACCGGCATCGTGGTATGGTATTTTGTTCGCCTGGCTGGCTACCACCCTCTTTCTTAGATCTAATAACAATGCGATTCCCCCGCATCATTTTCGGTCTGAAACGCGTCGCTGACGTCTTCGGTGTTATTAAAGGCCACGGGTGTTGGAGATCACCTACCATCAAGTGGCTAGTCTGCTCGTTGGTTAGTTATATAAAAAAAAAATTTACACATAAATTCCATAAAACTTCTCCAAATATAGACTAAAAATAAAGCTAATCAAAATAAACCAACAGCTAACAAATATAAACTAGCAGTTCTCAAGATACTGACGTTTTCTCGCTGTATATCAATATACGTTTATACGCTGAGCAACGATTATTCCACCATCGATAATTCTAATTTTCATATTCGAAATCTTGCACAGTCTTTACCACGAGACTCGACTATCCGTACTTTGTAGGTGGTAGCAATATCCGGATTGCGCGTGACGGCAGCGACGCAGACGCTGCTGGTGGGAGCTCCGGTGCCGGTCCGTGTGGAGGCCGCCGGGCTGGGGGCGGCCGCGCTGTGGGCGCTGCAGCCCCCGCCGCGTCTGTCCTGGTCGTTGAGAGACCCCACCTCCGCTCGGCTATACACGTCGCATGCTGATGGTTAGTTGTACTCTCTGTATACGGTAGCCGATGCGAACGTTTCGTAGGTAAGGTAGTAAGGCACTTTGTACTTTTGTAAGACTGTATGTCGCGGAAGAAAAGAGATTAAAGCTATTTCTGTAGTTTGCTATATTAAACATGGATAATTTAAATCAGTACGCACACCCTACGCCATTAAAATTCATGGATTCCCTGCTCATTGTTAGTTGAACGAAGATTTTTTTGCCGACTGGTTCTCTACCTGTTGACATTGTGATTGGCAGTTCATTCAAACTACTGACACAGTGAAATATTTATTAATAACCTCACAAGACATACACTCGTGTGTCCGAAAATTAATATATATGTTTTCAGTGTTTTAATTATTATGCGTTTTTCAGATTACCTTGAGAGATCTGTCGCTGAAGGGCTGTCGGTTCGTGTGGTGCCGCTGAAGCCAGGCGTTATCACGCTCGATGTTAGAGTGCGGAATATGGGACAGGTATGAGTTAACAAATGCTTGGCTAACTATTTATCTATGTGCGCATTAGAAATGAATTATCACTTGCTTCGGTGAAGTTGAGTTCTTCGAACTGGGCTCGAGGTGGAGTGTAATAGGAGAATCTGCTTTTAAGTCGTCGTCAAGGATAGTGGCCCAACAGGAGTCTATCTAAAAGGAGATTCATGTTGAGCAGTGAGGTTATAGAGACAACAGGAGACCATGTAGTAATCTCTGAAGTTTATGATGACGATCTGTATTTTATTAATATACCTAGAGCCAATCGGATGTGTATTGTACCATATAATACAAGAACCTTTTACATGATTACATTAGGAATAAACACACGTAACACGTCTAACTTTAAATCTTTCAAAGTGATCTTTTTAATTATCGTATAAGATATTGGCAGTATCGAAAATCTCTCTTACAGTTAGCAGAAACTAGAACATGGGACAGCACGATCGAGATACTGGGCGTATCCGACATACATACGTCGGTCGATGGACTGTCCAAGGAATTTTCATCAGGCGATCGTTTGGCCTTGGCCGTTGGCTCCACTGTGCGTCTCAAGTCTTCGCCGAGGAGTGTTTGGACTGCATATGAAGATGGTGCGTTTGAGGTATATTGCTAACAGATGTTTTTAGATAGGAATGCCGGTTTTTTCCAGATAAAAATACTCTAGATTTGAATAGAACTGATATAACACCGTCGAATAGGTTTTATCAATTAGGTTGATGAGTAAAATTGTGTTTATTAAATTATTCTCCCTTAAATTTAAAATTAACCTTGCTTGCTTAGTTCGAAACCTTTCATTTTAAGAGCAACAGGTACTCACGATTGTTACATATCATTATACTTAGAAATATATACATACATACAATCTATACCTACATATATATAGAATAAAACTTTAAAGGGGTTAAGTTTGTAGGTTAAATAATTTTTGAAAATTATAATATAGGTACGCATTGTTAATGATATAGTTATAGAGAACAAAACATATATTTTTTAGTATTTTCATCTTCCTGTCTGACCGGGTATCACAGTAAAACCACTGACCAGATTTGGATGATACTTTGTATATTACTAGTAGCTTATATCATGGGCGGAATAGAATATAAAAGTTCATTCATGTCAGTCATTTAATTAAAAGGGTAGTAAATAAAATGTTGACTGGCTGGCGGCAACTATTATAATAAATTAATATTTTCTCTAAGTCACAGAACTAGAAAAACCCATGTCTGCAACCATGTGAGTGCTATTTCTAAACGTGAGAAACAGGTTTTCTGAAGCGAAGCGATGGTGGGTGACAAGTAAAAAACATTTTGATTTAGTATTGATGAAATTACAGGATAATAAATTGTACGGAGTGTCACTGATTTGATTTTCAGTTATGTTACCCCCATACATTTACTTTGCCCCCAGGGCAAGCTTCGATGCCTAGTTATATTAATACTAATTAGCTGTAAATAAAAGTTGAAATCGAAAGTCTGGAATGATGTAAAGATAAAGATGTAGTTTACTAAAGACTTTTTAAATCAGTGTATTTTATTGCTCAATACATTTGTTACCAGGTGAAAGCCAACGGAGAAGTCAGAGCGCTAAGACCTGGTTTTGGAGTAATTGTGGCAAGGCACAAGGATGACCGAAACGGCATTGAAAGGGAAACTGTGAGTACTATTTCTTATATATCAAGTAATAATAAGGGTGAATTGTTTAAGAAGCGGACGCAAATAAATCATAATATACGGCACTCTTATAACGCGTTAAGTTTCCCGGGCGCGTTGGATATACGTGCTCTCACTGACATAGTTTCCCGGTACCTGGAACCCCTTGCATGGCAGGCTACCGACATTGCTGCTGGCTCTTCGAAGGAATGGAGTTTGATGAATTGATTGAAAAGTGTTTGTGTGAAGGTTCAAGAAATCGTCACACTGTAAAAATGATGAAAAATGGAATAGGGTATTACAAGTATGAAACTTAAGGGTCTATGTAATGAATGTATTTATTTATAATGAAATTAAAAATTAGTGAAATATAAGTGAAAAAATTAAAAATGAGTGAAACGTCTATATTTTAACCGCGGATGTAAAAAATGAATCTATATGTAGTAGTGAGAGAAAACATTACAATTACATGCATAATAATTTAGCTCCCTGCAAACTCCACGCGGTGGCGCTCCTTCCAATAATTACACATTAAGTGATATCTTAGATATTATTTTTTTCCATTCAGAAAATGACTATATCATATCAATATCCAAAGAAAAATATATTTGTGATTTACAAAAATAAAACTTAAATTTCGTTAGAATATCGAAGGAATTTCTTCTTTGTTTGTTAGCTATTTACTAGATTTAGTGAGACAAACGGAGGAGAATAAGGGTTACAATACAAAGATTTCTGTCACGTATTATAATATATAGGTGGTCGATTTGGTCTAAACGAACACTAGTTATCGTAACAAATGGGTGTTGTCGTCGAGCAGGTGATCCACGTGGAGGTGTCGGTGCCGCACTACTGCACGGTGGAGCCGGCGAGCGCGGCCGAGGACGCTATCCGTTTGGTGCTGCGCAACGCACTCGGCCGCGAGCTGCTCGCGCCGGACGCAAACGTGTCCGTCACATCGCCCAAACCCGCGCACGTGCGTCGAGCCGCCGACAGGTTACTTATTTTATTCCTATGGATTTTCTTCGACGACCTCGTGACCCAGTTGGTAGGGACCCTGCCTGTCGAGCGAGGGCTCGATTTCTGGCCGTGGCAGACATTTATGTGTATAAATAGTTTAATACGTGTCATGGAGATTTGTGATTGCACATTGCGCACGTTCACGCCACCCGCAACACGCGAGTCCAATGCTGGGGTGTAAGTGTATGAAAGTTATTATTATTATTGCTTAGATATGTAACACCAAGAAAAATGCAATTATTTTTATTATAAGGTAAAAAACATGTTTACAATTTTCCACTCGGCGTGGGATATCTAGCGGTTTGTTATGTGTATAAAGGTTAATTCTGTACAGTTATTGAATACTTATAAAGTTATGTATTCGAAACAAATAAGTAATAGAAACAAGCAAGCTTAAAACAATAACAGACTTGGGCAATGGACAGGAATAAAATTGGGAGAACACAAAATTTGTATAACAAAAAGACACGATTATTGAAATCATGACATGATAACTAGTGATTAAATCGTACCAAACAATTACTTAAAATCATAGAAAATTTTAAAATATTTTTTATTGCCTTCCAGCGCGCTTGGCAGTGAAATCATCATATCTGGACTGGAGTCAACGGGCTCCCTGATAACGTTCTCCGGGACCGCGGGGGGAGTCACCGTCACCGATGAGGCCTTTGTGGCCGGCTCTGACTCTCATGCTAACAGGGTTGTAGGTGTGTATTCATTTATCTGTATTTTAATTTTTGTACTGTGGAAGGTTCAGTGACGTATGATGTAGTATCATATACCCGTATAATTTGCTATATTGTGTTGTGTTTTATTGATATGCAAGATAATGTATGGAGTAAAGTGGACGATGTCAGTTTGTTAGTGCTTATTAGTCATTGAGTGGCATAAGAATTACTTGCGGATTGATTCATGCTGGTACAACTCAGACCGCAACAATGGGTAAATACGCTCTAAGTGACGATTCTGAGATCTTGACAATTACTATCGACCTTGTAGTTCTGTTGGTAGTGTTCCTGCCCATTGTAACACGGTGTCCCAGGTTTGATTCTCGGTCGAGCAGATAAATGTTTGCTCTCGAGTTATGGGCGTTTGTGATGTCTCTTTCGTGTACGTGGATGTTACCCGCAACACTGAAATACCTAGTGCGGGGTGTGAACATGTGAACGTTTATTTATTCACATTATTGGCATGGGCATTATGAAACGTGGAGTTAACTATTTTATTTATTGTTTGCGGCAATTTTACCGTCGCTATGACACGTTATGATCTCATCTGCACAGATGACTACGCAATAAAAATTCAGATCACTTTTAACTGATATAGTTGGTAAGCGCTAAAAATTTCGTTTGGGTGCGCTATGTATTCATGTAAACGTTTCCAGCGATCGGTGGCTGGGCAGTGTGTCTCGAGGGCGTCGGTTGGCGCGCGCCGGCCAGCGTGGCGCTGCACGCCGGCGGCGGCGTGTCGCTCGCCGTGCTGTTGACGGACGCGGCCGCGCGACACTCGCTACGGCTGGAGCGGCCTGTCGCGCTCTATACTATCCACCAGCTGCCGGTCGAGAAGGTATGTGGAATACGTTGACTGATATTCAAAATGGCGGACGTGCCATTTGCGTACAGCTGAGAACGAGCGTGAAGTTAGTTTCGTACTGTGTATGGATTGCTTCTTTTAAATTATAATTGGCCATAGTTTATTAAAAACGTTTCCAACACACAAAAACTGTCTTATAGGATGAAACGTTTATAAAAAATTTACGTTAATTGAGATATAAATATTTACCTTATTATCATACAGAAGTTTGTCGTAAAAAAGCCCACACAACTTCTATTGTCTTGTCATCGTTTCCAAAGAATACAAAGAACTGTAGGCCATGAGTAGAAATATATACGGCTAAATTAACAATTCGCCATATGATTGATCTACTATGTTCTTATATTTTTAGATAGTACTTGCACTGTGTATATGAATCGTGTATGATTTCAATTAATTATATTTCATAATACCTTTCTATTGTTCTTGCAGATGGAGTTTATACCTGGTGAATGGCCATCGAGTCTAGTGCCGCTGTCCATTGAAGGTTCATCAGCAAATTCGGGTCCATTACTGTGTACAAATGAACAGAAGTACGCATTGGAAGGTGTTCAAGTGGAATTACCGTTCCTTTGCCGAACCAAACCACCGCATACAGCTCAGGCCGTATTGGACATATCTAGTGGTAAGATAAATACATACAGTTATCAAGAAGATTGTTGTTGAAGACGACATGTCTGTAATTAGATTTTACGACCGTCTAACCTGCCTTAAAGGTTAACCGGTTTTTCATAACACATTTGTTTCTGATACCATTTTATTAAAAGGAATAATATAAATGAATGACGCTGGCAACATTTCTTTTTCTATATATATATAATGTGTTGGCGCGGCAGTACAGCGATAGTACTGATCGCTAACCAAAGCGGAATTCCGTGTGTGCATATACTAAATCAGCTCGGACTTACCTTCAAGACGGGTGGTGTGAAGATCCGTAGTCTTTCTTCACGCGACTTACTTTCTGATGGTTTCTTCAGCTTGTTGGTTCGTCCAAACCGTATAGAGTACACACACACACACACACACACACGCGACCTTCGATATAGTGGAGCGGTTATGAAGCGGTATGAAAGATTATCCACGACAGTGGAAGAACAGCGGCGCGGATGGGCACAATGGGTTTGCTTGGTAGCCAGATTTGGACTGGCTAACACGCGGCGGGATTCGACCGCCGTGTTTATAAAAGTAATTGAGGGTGGATATGAATTTATGCCTAATAAGCGCTAACAGGATGTTAGCGCCCCTAACGCCCTATATTAGCGTGATAAATATTTTGTATCCACAGGTCAATTAGGCTGCTCAGTAATACCGGCAATACAAATCATCGAAGCGTCAGAAATAGACGTATGCGCTGAATGGGGAGCATGGCGAACATGCACGCGCGTGTCACTGCTGCCTCCAGTGCGAGTGTCGCAAACGACCGTATCGCTCCTGAATCCGCCCGCAACGTTCACGATCACTGGCCACCCGAAAGCGTTGAAACACGTCGCCTTATCACCGTCGTCAGGCTTGAAACTCGAAACCTCAACGCGGGATGGTGAAATTGTGGTGAATGTTAAGAGTGACTCGGATGCGTGTGGGATGGGGTGGATAGCGGTAACATCAAGGCTGACTGCGCAAGATTTGCGCGTTGAAGTGGTAAGGGAGTGTGAAGTTGCGTGCGGGACGTTGCTGGGCGCGATATTCTCGCTCCTGCGGCCGTACCTACCGACGTTGATGACAATTGCTGCCCTCGGAGCAGCGTATATGTACTGTGAGTATGGCTTTTCTTTTATATGGTAAATGTACAGAAGTGTCAAGTAATGGTAGGTAGTCACTGCCAGATTCAAATTCTCATCTTTATCAGTGATATAGGACTAAATAAGATTGGAAAATTGATATCGTTAAGTAAGTTTTTTCGATGATTTATTGAGTGTATGTCCATGCTATTCTGGGTGTGCCCCTTAAGTGCTTTCGGTGTACGTTTCATTGCGCCTTCTCATTACTTAGAGAAATAATATAATGAACATTAGCCTCGGATATTTTATTCGCATCAAGAGAAATGTCAAATGAATCTGGACAATACAGTTACTCGTATATTTAGTGAATAATACTATTACAAAATACCACAACTAAATGTTAGAATATGATTTGTTTTATATCACTTGCTTATTGAAGTAAATATAAGAATAAGTATCAAAAATATTAGCTAACAAGTTATATCTCAAATTTCATGAGTTATGACAGGAATTTCATTAAGTAATACCAATAACAAAGCAAATGTAGATATCAAGTCCCTTAACCTTGATAAGTTTTTTTGGTAATATACCGTTACAAATTTTTCCATCGCAGTCCAATCGAAATATCAGTCCAAGAGCCAGATCCGCATTCCGTTGGAGCCGGTGCAGCCACCGGGAACGGAGTCTCCGCAGCGTACACGCGCGTGGTCGCGCAGCCCGTACGCAACGCGAGGCCCCCTCCCATCCGCGCCGGTGTACGGCGATGCTAGTGCTCTTCCCGATAGCAGCTTTTCACCGAATTCCACTAGGATGCATTCAAGATTCCTCTAGCGACGGTAGAATAACGCCGTGCTAAAGACTGAAGCTAGCACCACATTGACTGAAAGATCAGCGTGGTTACGTGTGCAGTGCTTTTCAAATTACTTATACATCAGAACACTAAGTATCATTATAAAACGCTCGTTTTGACAAAAAATCTACTCAGTTTTCAATTGGATCAAGAAATAAGAGTATAATAGAAAGGTTAAGGCACGTACTAGTCCGCGGAAAACACCAAATTTTAATTATAAAATTGAATTAAAATATTTCCTATGTAATAAATTAATAAGTTTTGGTCGTGCACAACGCAGTAAGGACGTTTTTGACAATATAATTTACGTTAAAAAATTTGCATATTGATTCAGCACTTCTCATTATGCTATATTTGACATGGTGGCGCAGTATGCTTCAGGATAAACCTGCTTTACTTGAAAACAGTTGGTTGTACCGAAAATTGGAACAATGTCGTGTTCCTCAATCAATTTGTTTTGTTTTTTGTAACGTATTGGATTAATGTATAAAATACTGTGAATTTCGTTATCAATACTGGAAATTGAAACAATCATGATATATTTCAAATACTGATTATTTCACTAAATTTGCTGGTGACAGATTTACTGTAACGTGATTGGATTTGTGTGTGCGTGATTTTGTAATAATTTAGGTGATTTTTTTTAAAACACCTCATGTAATTTAGTTTGTTACAATTTACAAAATTGATTAATTTGAATATTTAATGATTGTGTGTTCTAAACGAGCTGGCTGCTGTGTAGGGTACTGGTTTGTGGCCTGTGTAGCCTGACAATTATGTAACATATAATAAAAATTGTATAACATACATTAAAAAAGAACTGAAATGCTAATGTATGGTGAGTTTGTAGTTATTCAACTATATTCGTGTTTGTATTAACAATACATTATGTTGTAAAAAGTGTAGTTGTGTCCTGTAGATATCATGAATGTGGTCTTTGTATTATATTTTTATATATTAGAGTTTGTCTTTGAATAAAATATCAACTTTAAATTAATAAAATGTGTGAACATTTTCATTCAACTGCATTATCAATGTAATAGTTTAAAATTCCAATAACACCATATATTATGAGGTATATTTGATTATGAACTTACATTACACTAAAATCACCAAACTACTTACTATAAATAAAAATTGATGCTAACATTGTATTGTCACAATTGGTAATAGAAACATCTTCATTGATTGATACAATTCCTATAAGAAATTAGTAATTCATGTACAAGATTTTCTGAATACTAGAGGAAATTAAAATAATTATGTATGTTATGAACAATACTTACACTTACTGCTTACAATTCTTACTGTCGATCCTGCATTAGCAAAATAAACTCTAGTCGACTGCGACTCATTGAGATATGATATACTAAAGAACGCCACAAAATGTTTGTATCAACAGAAGCGAATTGATTTGCATGTGTTGTTAATTAAAAGTAGTGCATTAATGGATTTTAGGCTTGTTGAACCTCAAAAAATACACTGATGTGTGCTGTTGTACTTAATATACCTCAATCGCTAAGAGTAACTTTACCGTTTTCTAAACTTGACTATAATCAAATTTAACGGGTATTCGCGATGTTTTGAACCAATCAAAGTCTAGTGTTAAAGTATAGAATTGATACATAAACATATAAATTATTGTTAGAGTTGAACAAGGGTATAACAGAGTAGACACTGACAATTAAAATACAACTTAGTTAAATTTTGCATATGAGTATAATTTAAAATTGCTCGAAGGACGCTCGAGTTCTAGGTATACAAAATTATATAAAAGAGCGAACGCGTGCCAGCACGGCAATACTGTGATCATACAAATACATAGTACATTCTGCAGAGGTTGTTATAGTGGTTCCTACTTAACACTACTTGGTTGAATGGAACACAAAAATGCATAAATTGTAATCTAAAACGTTGTAATAATGTCGCCCTGGTACCAGGCGTTTTGTCTGTGCGATGAGATGACAGATTTACCGTCTGGCAGATGTCTGTAACTGAATGATTGGTCCAATTTTCTACGCATCTCGGTCAGTTTGCCCTGATCCTTACTTTGACTATTAACGTTAAGTTAATTATTGTGATAGTTTGTAACATATTCAACAAGTATTTTTGTTACATAAAGTGACAGTAAACAATTGAAACAATCTTTTTTCCTTTTGCTATTTATTTTCCACTTATAAATGCCAATAAACGTGTATAGCAGCTTTCGGCATATTACCTGCAATAATAATTAATTAGTTATTAATTTCAATGTAACTAACATGGCTATTGTTGACAAGCAAGTTTATTATGAAAGCTGTTGTGGCCAGTGTGGCACTCAATTCTTAGGGGATCTCTGAGACTTCAAACAGTATATTTGTGTTTTACACCATCTTTTGACACAATTATTATAATAAATACATGTATATTCTTCAATTCAGATAATAATTATTAAATTAAAAAAAGTAAAATATTCTTCAGATGCAGCAGCCTTGCACATGTGGAAGACCCACCAATTGCAGGCAGCACAAAAACAAGTTGTGTGATTGTGGTGCATAATTTTCAATTTAAATTTGAGACTTCACAACTGGTTGTGTACAAACCAGTTGTGCCGTCCCCTTAATCGGTGGGTCAGATATCCATGCACATCCCTATGGTGGCAGTAATGTAATTTTAAAGAATTACTTTTTTTGTTGGAGTTGTCCTCAAATCATTAAAACTTTATTTAGACTGACATACCAACTATGAACTTATTTGAGATTGGACATGTATAGACGTCTGTAGGTTGCCAAATTTATCCTTGACATTGACAGCATAGCAATATATATATATTTATGTGTGTGTATGTGTAACATGTCACTCGCAAGGTGTAAATGTTTGAATCCAAATAACTTACCTATACTTGTCTAACGGCCCATGGTACCTTTCATGAGGAGGGATATGATGGTACCCGCACCCAGAGCTCCTCCATACCAAGAATGGGCACTTGCCGCTAAGCTTCCGCCAGCGATTCCCAAATTAGTAAAGCCCAAAATAGGCGCAAGCCAAAAGGTCCCCGTCATTAAGATCAAACAGCCGACCGAGTTTACGATTACCATCGCTAAAAAACTCCTGTAATCAGATGTAATTATTTTAGTTCCACATTACAAAATGTGCAGTGAGATGTTAACCCCAAGTAAGGATTCCTTGGAGTGATCCCGACGGTTTCTTGGCGATTCATCGGTTCGGGTGGCATGTTAAGGCATTGGTCCTGATACTTATCGTTAAATGGGAGTCAGATATGAAGTGTCTGAGCGGTATAAAACCTTCCGACACTAGTTTAGTCCACAAGTTTTGGGTCTTTGCGCTGGGGACGAAATGGTGCATTTCTCTGATTTGCCTCGTGTGGCTGCCGGGTTTAGTGGGTGGAAGTACCACCTAACCGCGAGACTTTATTTCGGGTCTCTTCTCAAAATTTTCCCCGAATAAAAAAAAGTTTAGTCCACTAAAGGTTGTAACCAGCTTAGGTTGATACCAGCTGACGCTAAATCAGCTTGGATTTTTGACCTGTTTTTAAAGCGAAATCGTATTATGTACGTATTACGTATTACGACACTTAAACATTTCGGCAATTTTCTTGTTTCTGTGTATTAAATATCAAGAAGTAAGAACAAGGTACTTACATCTTCTATTAGTTGATTTTTCTTTTCCTTTGGGAAGATCAAAGCCTAAAATAAATATAAAATTATTTTTTGTATCTAAGTAAAAAAACAACTGCATATTAGAGCAGGCGCGGCCCTTAGTAATGAAGATACGACTAAGAGAAGTAAAAAAAAACTTTTTTGTAGTAAAAACCTTACATGTATTAGTTATGGAAATGCAAAAACTATAAATTATTTTTTTTTAATTGCTGTCCCTGAAAATATAACCGACAAACGAGCCACCTCATGGTAAAGTTACTGCCGCTAACGCCTATGAATATCCGCAACAATAATGGCACCGATACGTTGCTGGACAAGAAGGAAGAGGAACTCGCTATGGCGCTATGCGTAAAAACATTTTACGTGATACCTAACTAGTCAAGCAGATACAAAAATCTACCATCAAGCATAGGTATCGTGGGAATTAAACAGGGTGGTACAGAGCTTTGCGACCTTTAACACAAGAGAAGTTTAATTATAATAAAATATACAAATATACAACGTATATAGCTCATTATACCAAGTTCATGATTAATCTCCTTGGTTGTGCTACATTTTTAATTTACATTAATTAATACTATGTAGATAGAGTATGCTTATTATATTATTGTTAAGTGGGTAGATAGTTTGACATTTCAAAATAAAATAAGAAAGTAACTTACCCGTGAAATGAATAGTAGAACGAAAGCTTATGTAAATGCAACACACGGAGGTAAAAAAATATATACATATATATCTATAGACATATAGGTTACGATCCTCTTCAACCAATCAGGAAAGAAAACTAAAAAGACTACTTTATGGTTGGGTTTTCCATATTGTGTGCGTAACACCCGCAGCGTAATCTTAAAAGTAAAAAATGCTTTATAAACTTTATAGTACAATCATTAAGATCTTGTGATTTTATCCTAAATATAAATGATATCGTTTAATCTTAGTAGTGGTATAAAGTACATCGTTTAATGTGTACAATATTTAATACAATAAACCCCTTACCTATATATAAAAATTCTATATATGAAACTCTTCCACAATATATGGTCTATAGTAATCTTGGGAAAATATCATTAAAAAGTAATTAATAGTAAATAAATAGTTCCAAAAGAGGTAAAAAATACAATTTTGAAGTTTGACTCTATTGCCGCTAAAAATCATTATTACTATGAAACCTTTACCTTTATATTTTTTATTGAAGATTCAAATATTGAAAATAAGGGCATTTAGAGTAGTTTTGAACGAATGACAATATGTTTTATACAATTTATGACAACATAAATATAAATTTTTATCCTTTCTAGATTAATTGGAATGCTAATTCGTAATTTAGAGTATCTGTATTTTGTTTCATTTGATTAAAATAGTAAGTAAATAAAAGAAACGTGTATAGTTTTAAAATTATTTATTTTTAATAAAATTCAAATTTAATTCATTATTACTGAGAAAGGTTAAACATTTAAGTTAAGGTCTTAAATTGAAATATCATAAGTTAAATAACAATGATACTAATTGATAATTTACGTTATTTCGTTGTTGTTTCATTACAATATGTGTTTGGTAAAATACCACAGTATATAATAGATTTAATGCACTTCCAAACTTGCAGGTGCAAATAGTGCAGGTAGCTTAGCTGATCACGTTTATATTCAGATATTGAATGAATCGGGGGCCAACCTCTTTATTCCTCTTTTCCTCCTCTTATTTATTATCCACCAGCTACCTGTTGCCATTGATTTACGGGATAATGAAACAAAATGATAAGAAATTTTGAGAACTAAATCAAGGTACAATATTGGTAACCGACTTTCGGACTTATGCATTCATTAAATACACCGAAGTTATTCATTTATGTCTAATTTTATAGATTCCTTTTATTGTTTCGTCATTACCTATTATTTTTATATATTTAGTGTTGCTCCTTAATTCACGGACATCCATTGCAGAATGTTATTGTATTACATTGTCTAGTTCATTAGTTTGGAAATAACCAACCATAGGCAAGAGCAAATTTTAATGACCTATGAACAAGAGAATTTGACAAGAAAATGCTTGGCAGAGATAATGAATTTTAAACATTAAACAGACGTAAAATTATGTGAAAAAACGTTGATTATTATAATATTTATTACTAACAAACTACTCGTTTGGGCTGTCTAAATTTAACAATTCTAATAAATCTTCTTGAGGTGATTTTGGTACATTGACTATATAACTTAAATCTATGTCCTTATTTTTAATGTGTGTTTTAATATTTTCGAACTGAATATTATTCTTAGTTAATTCTATCACTTTATTCTTTGTAATCCCGTTGACTAATTCAATAGGTAGATGAAGTTCAACTACATTTTGCTTTAGTGTAGATTTCTCCATTGACGCAAGAAGACAACTTATTTCATTTGTATCAGCGTAAAAATTTTCATATTCCTCAATGGAATTTTTCTTATTATCATATCTATATATATTTTCACCCAAATTCTTTAATATTATTGGGTTCAAAGAGGAGGATGAGCTAAAAGTGCCATCTTTTTTCTGGAGACCTAATCTGAGCAACACCGATATTTTGGTATGGTATTCAGAGAACCACAAAATAAGTGTGTTACACAAAGATTTATAATCATCCTCGGCGAATTTCTGACGTAGTGTTTCAAATTTTTTCATGGTTTTTTCGATGGTACATCTCGAAAAATATTCTGGCAACAGTTTTGCAACACCCCTTAAATGTCGCCGGCTAATGTCAAAAATATTTTGTGTGGTCATTACAGATAGCTGCCACTTGTAGATCATAGTCATTATATCCCATAGCTTACCCATGGAATAGTCATCGAGTTTCATAATGGATGTGGTGCAAATATCTTGAAGCAGTTGCCGTATAACCGAATGTGTGGCAACCGGCTGAGGTATAAATAACTCATCCAGAAGCTTAGGGTGTAAAAGCACACTAATTATATCTGTAAGCACTGCAAGTACAAAAGCTAAGGATTAATATTTAAAACACCTAGCGATTAGAAGGTACTATGTATTTATAAAACTTTTTTAAAACTTCTAATTGATTCAAATTAAGCATAAAGACGTGCAAGGTTTATTTATTATTTATTGATTTACAATATATAAAGTAATCCATTTCTGACTAAAAATATTATTTCTTTACTGCAAAAATATTAACATTCCATAATAATACATCCTAAAACGATTACAATACAAGCTATGAAATGCAAACTTTATTAACAAAATCATTAACTAAAGTTATATTATTGAGCGATTATTTAATTGCAAGTCATTTTGGTTAAATTACTTCATTGTTATTGTAGTGTAAGTAACATATGTTATGCAGTAAATTTTTGAGAATTTTGGGAGAGGTTTTAAAAATATAATTCTCCTGTAAATTATAAGTCACAAATATGTAATACTAATCTGGTATTGGTCTTCCCTGCTCTTCTCTGTCATATTGCAAAATGAATAAAAAAGTATCCTTGTAAGGAAGCCAGAATCCAGCGGTGAATGGTTACAAATGTTCACTGAATTCGTTTATGCATTTATATTAACGGTGAGAGGTTGGCGGAGAATGTCAGCTTCCTGCCATTCTTCACAAACATCACTTGGGTGCTAAGATATAATACTGAAATGGTACTAATTCATATGATGAATTTGTTAGGGGATATAGCAATCATAAGTCATTTTGATTTTGACTCATATGGGAATTAATTGGTAGCATCTTATCCTTTACAATCCTATAAATAACATATAATTACATATACAAGGGTAAACAGGGAAACATGAGTGCTACCTCAGTGGTTGGTAGTGCATTATCTTATTGAGAAGAACTCCCAACCTTCAGCATTAAAAAATCCACCTTAGAAGTCATACAAAATGCAACAGTATAAAATAGAGAAACTTCAAAATAACACATCGAGGGATTAATGTGTAATAATATAGTCGAATTATAAAATCAAAATAGTATTAAGAGGATTTTTATTAAATCTTTTAGAGATACAACACCAACACCATTATTGGCTTATAATTTATTCTAAATCTGGGCTAAATTTTTAAATTAATATGTTATCCCTATAACATAACAATAGGAAATGCCCCTACATTTAATTGCATTTTTTGATTTATTATAATGTGAACACTACAATTTGTTTGGTACATTATACATTGTAAGGTTTTTTTGATATTTATTTTACACACACAGTTATATTTTCTTTGTAAGTCTGACATCCTGTGAATAGAATTATTTAATTAAGATTTTACTTACCTCTTTCTGACTTATCAATTGATATATTTTGTGATTTTAATCTCTGATCTATAATGTATATCATTTCACAGCCCAAGTTCACAACAATAAAAGAAGTAGCGAAGTGCGACATTGTGTGACTAGTGAAAATTAGGAATATACAACCTCAATATGATTATTGACAAAGTCTATGAGGGTGTTATTGCAAATCTATCCACACAAGGCAAAATTAAAGATGTCTCTCTGAAGTTAGTATCACTTAAAACCAATGATGACAGAGTGTTATATATTTATGGATTGATTGAAAGTTTAAATGGTTTTCCAAGGATACTTAATGTTGTCAAAAGTGACAATGTTTCAGCATATTACCGTAACCATGGCAACAGATATTATCAGGATAAGAAGAATTATGAGGCATGGCAATATTACAATTTATCACTACTTCATGCTCCCAAAAACTCAAATAGCTATTGTTTAGCAATGTCAAACAGATCTGCTGTTTTCTTATCAATGAAAAAGTATGAGGAATGTTTATCTGATATTGAAGCAGTATTAAAAGTTGAGTATCCCATAACAGAAAACTTAAAAATAAAACTGGAGAAAAGGAAAAATGATTGTCATCAATCATACAAACATAAAAACAAAGTATCTCATACAGAACCATTGGATGTAACAGAATTAAAAGGCGCAAGAAGTGAAAGATATCCCAGTGCTAGCACTAAGCTTCGAGTTGTATACACTGAAGATATGGGTCGCCATGTCATTGCTAATGAAGATCTAAAAGTGGGAGAAGTGTTGGTGGAAGAAGAACCCTATTTTACTCTGGTTTTAAAATCACAGATGTTATTTTGCTGTAATTATTGCCTTTCCAGAAATTTCAATTTAACACCTTGTGATAATTGCTGTTTTTCTTTATACTGTAGTGAAGAGTGTAAACAGGATGCCTGGAGAGATTATCATTCAGTTGAGTGTCCTATGATAGCTACACTCATCGATATGGAGTTTACCAAGTTAGAATTACTTGCGCTTCGAACTGTCATTAAAGCACGCAATGATTATTCTACCTGGGATAGTTTATTTCAAACAATTGAAGAAGCTGAAGCAAATATAAATACTGAGTACCATGGCCATGTCAAGGTTAATGATAAGTGGGTCTATGACTCTAAATATTATCCTTCAATACACACATTGGAATCAAATGTAGATAAAAGATCAATATCAGATATATTTCAAAAAGCGGTCACAGCGGCAGTATTCGTAAAGTTTTTGTCTAAAAGTTCAGATTTTCTGACAGGCGAAAGTGAAGAAGAAACTGACAGAATAAAAAAAAGTGTGGGTGGAATGCTTTTGCATCATGTTATGACTAGTCCAACTAATATGCATGGGATTAGTTCAAATATAAAGGCAGAAGATGGCAATTTTGTCGAAGAACTCAATATTGCCAGTGCTCCTTATGCTTTCCATAGCTTATTAAATCATTCATGCGCTCCAAATGTTGTTAGGTATACTTTGTTGGGCACTGGGAAAATGAAGCTCTTTGCTTTGAGACCTATTAAAAAGGGCATGCAACTTTTTGATAACTATGGGTGAGTTTATATATAAATATGTGTATGTTTTAAATCGATTCATTTACCTTTTGGTCTATTAACTTTTACGTCAGAAGTATTTTAACTCCCTTCTCTGGAAAAGCAATACATATTTATATGTCCGTCTATTTATATATTACTAAAAGAAGTTTTATATATGTCAATTGTAAGTAATTGGAAAGATAATGTACAGGTGAGTTAGTGACAATTTTTAAAATATTTTGATTCTTAGTAGGTTCCGAAATTGACGGCTAGGTTTTTAGATAACAATCCTTAAGCCATGTCGGAGGCTTTCAAGCGCTTTAACAATTTAAGACAAAATAAGTAAGGTAGCAACTATTTATGTGACGTTCGAATCTCAAATCTAGCCAGTCCACCAATCCGCATTGAAGCAGTGAGGTGCAATACATTTCAAGATTCGATTATTACGACAGACTAACACAACAAACCTCAAGCGATCTGCTTAGTGGTTGAAAATAAAATTGAAATCATTTATCTATGCATATCATCATCATCCTCCTACCCTTATTCCAATTTTATTTGTGGTCGGCGCAGCATGTATTTTTCTTCCATACTTCTCTATCAGCCGTCGTCTCACTAGTAACTTCCATTCTAGCCATATCATCCTTCACACAATCCATCCATCGCTTCTTTGGCCTTCCTCTACCTCTATAGCCATCTACATTCATACTTAATACCTTCCGTACAACATGCTCTTCATTCCTCCTCATAATATGACCATACCATGATAGCCGGTTTCCGCGTAGCTTTTCGGTTACCGGTGCAACTTTCATACTTCCTCTTATGTACTCATTCCTTACTCTATCCATTCGCGTTATACCACACATCCCTCTTAACATTCTCATCTCAGCTGCATGCAGTTGTCTTTCATACATCCCTTTTGTGGCCCAACATTCTGATCCGTATAAGACAGCGGGTCTGACCATGGTCTTGTAGATCTTCCCCTTAAGTTTAAGGGGAATACGGGGGTCGCAAATTGTCCACGTAACCTGCCGCCATTTCATCCATCCTACATTAATTCTGTGCGTAACTGTCCGATCTATTTCGCCATCACATTGTACAAGTGAACCGAGATACCGAAAGTCGGAGCAAACTGGAAGAAGCGCACTGTCGAGCGCTATGGCTTCAGGACTGGAGAGACCGCTGAAATCGCAGAACATGTACTCTGTCTTGGTTCTGCTCATTTTCAGGCCAACATTCTCCAGTTTCTGTTGCCAATCCTCCAATCTGCTCTGAATCTCAGGTCCATCTTCTCCAACCAGAACAATATCGTCAGCAAATAACATGCACCAGGGTGCCTCCTCCTGTATGTCCGACGTCAGAGCATCCATTATCAACAGGAAGAGGTAAGGACTCAAAGCCAACCCTTGGTGCAAGCCTACTGCCACATTAAACTGGTTGGACTTGCCAGCAGACGATCGGACATATGTACAAGCATGCCTGTACATTGCACGAATTAACTCCACATACTTCCCAGGCACCCCTTTCTTCTTCATGGCCCACCACAGTACTTCCCGAGGCACCTTATCATACGCTTTCTCAATATCAATATCTATGCATATAATAAAATTCTAACTGATCGCTTTCTGTACATGAACGATGTATGGGAAAAAACATGATTAGGGGCCTTTAATAACGAAAAATAGAACAAAACAATAATTGTTAGAATTTTTGTCTGTTTGTGTGTGCGTTTGTTCGCGCTAATCTCAGAAACTGTCTTACCGATTTCGTTCTGGCCTTGCAATGCGTATTGCAGTAAGCATCACTTAATACTTAAAGTTTGTTCCATTACAATCCGTCCATAAATAAATAAGTTATAAATTAATTTAAAATAATGCGGGTACTATTTCTTAGCGTAAGGCGTAGCTTTCCCGAAGCGAAGCGAGGGCAGTTTGCTGTAGTAATTAATATAATTTTAACCATATTTACTTAGTGCATGATTACTTTTTATGTCTTACTGTAATAGTAGAAGTATCAAAATTTTCTGAATTTAGTAGTTAATTATTTTTTTTCAGATCACATTACGCATTGCAAGATCGTAGTTCTCGTCATGCCGCACTGAAATTTCAATACAAATTTACATGTACTTGTGAAGCCTGTGTTAACAACTGGCCTCTGTATTTGGAAATGAGATCTTCCAATAAAATTCCTATGAAAATATCGAAACTTAAGAATAAGTTGTTGAGTGAAAGTAATATAAATAATTTGCATGTGGGGGATTTTAATACAGCTCGAAAAATATATCCACAATTATGTTTACTTTGTGAAAAACTGGCACCGTATATGCCTAGTGTTGAGCTGTCTCATTGCGAAGAAGCATTGAAACAATGCTTGGTGATATTTGGAGGTATAGTACCGTATGTCCATACTGAACTGATCAAATGGAATGCGATGCCGCCTGAAGATTTAAGTAAAGAAGAAAGGATTTAAATGTGTTGCTATTTAATCTTTATGGCTTCTCTGAACTATGCTCTAAGTTAAAACTCTTGCATATATAGGACAGCCGTTCTTTCTATTGATAGACTCAGTTTCATGATGTGTAGAGACTTTATACATTGACCAGAGTTAATAGTTCAGTAGTATGCGATAGAGCGTTCATGAGGATTGCGAATTATTTGCGTAACAATAATCTTATGAGGTAGTTACATCAGACAGCTAACTTCGAAACCAAAGCAAAAGCGAAAATACTGGTCAACTCTAGAATCTCTTAATATTTATAAAAAAAAAATTGCTTAAACAATTATTCAGAAGTGGATTTAACTATGGTAACCATAGATTTAGTGTAATGCCGGACACTCACATGCGCGCGAATACGCGAACCTACAAGTGTAGGACGACCTTCGCAAATGATTATGCGAAGTTTTTGATGCATTCGTGGTTTTCCAAGCTGTGTCGGTTTTTGTCGCACATCAAAGTGCGCGAACTTCGAACATTCGTGCAACCAGTTGCGCACACGATAGCATAGGTTATAGATGTCTTCATTTTTCGTAGTTTGCAGCGTCTACTATAATTACTATAAACGTAACTACTAATACGTACTTTAGTAGCAGTTCCAGATACTCTCTATATTGGAAATGGATAGAGTGTAGGAGGATGCGCAAATAGATTTGCATACTCGTATGCGAACCCATTTGCTTATCAGCCCTTCACATACGTGCGAACATTCGTACAAATTTCAAACATTTGCGCGCATGTGAGTGACGGGAGTAAGAAAAGATTATAAATTAAAAAGGGAAGGAGAATCGTAACTATTTTACAGTATAGATATAGGAGATGTAACTTGTTGTGATTTTAAAAAATTAATAACATTCTTAATGATTAAAATAACATTAGGAATATGAATTAAAATTCCATTATTGTATTTATAATAAACACCAAACAATAAGTAGGTACTCACGTGAAAATTTGAAGTCTCACACAGACATCTATGGTAAATCGAAGTACAGAAAGAAGGCTTTTTTCAAAATTAACACACTACTATCCTGCTGACACCATCAATAATTTATTTATAAGTTATGGAAAAATACTGTGACAATAATCAAACTGTTTTCATTTTAAATTAATAATGTAATCGATTATAAGTTACGTTAGGGTGATTATATATTTGAAACCATAATACTATTTGCAAAACGCACCAATTTATCAGCGAGGAAATATACGTTTTTCTATAGTCAGAGACAAACATAACACGAAGGATACTGAGTACTGACATGTCTTCGACGTGACTAGTAGGAAAAGGTAGGTATGTAGAAAAAGGAAAGTACTAGGTGAGTGATTAGATTTACTAATGGAATAATTCGGTTATAAAGGTGTCTCGAGATGAATGTACCATACATACATAGAAGGTGCAATAAAATCGCGTTTGTGCTGGTTTGTGTTAAATATTATGTAAATTATTCATGCTTCTTGAAAATATATTTTGAACCACGAGAAAATGTAACCCACCTGATTTCTTAATATGTTGCTTTACTATAAGCCATTTCTTTTGGCTTTAATGATATATTTTTATATTTCTTTCATAATGTTAAAGCCTGTGATCGTAACGGCTGTCACCATACAATAAATCTATTTAAAATTGTAATTTTGAATTCACTAGCGTGTTATCGATATTGTTAAGATTTACTGAATATGCTCATAGGATTATAATAAATTAGATATTTAGTTAAAGATAGAGTTTGTAATTTGTTTATACCTATGTATTAATTGATCAATAATACATAATATAAACCGTTAATCAATGTACATTTATGTTATTGTTATACAAAATAAGTCGTCAATCACAGTAACAATTTTATTATAATTAGTTTAAGTTGAATGTTTGAAATGAAAATAAATGAAACATTATATTTATTCGATTTGTTTTATTGTAACAACAACGAGTCACAAAAAAGAACATGATAAAATGAAAAAATATAAATAAAATTGTCATTACATGACTAGGAATGCAATAAATAACTATCTTTTGTTCATTGTTACCTACTTATGATAAATAACAATGTAGAAACAATAGTGTTAACAACCCAGAGTATTGTAGATTTAACTGGTTGGATGTATTGCTTCTTGGTAAAAATCTATTAGCGCTAATATTCGTGCTTGCCTTTATTGAGTCTGGGATTGCCTCTACTTTGTTCTCGTTAAGAAGTACTATGCGGCTATCTTCAATAGGATTGACGGGGCTACGCTTTGACAAATAATCTAAAACGCAGGTTATTTCATCATACGGCAGAACACTCTTAGGAAGTTCATCGAACATGCTGTATCCATCACCGCTGTTTGCTAGAAATCCGCACATTATCAGTTTATATTCATACTCTTTGCGAATTTCTGTTAATTCTGTGCAATTCGAACATACTGCCAAGGCTTTCGCTACTCTAGAACCTGGCGGTTTGGAGAGATCATAGATTACTTTCATACCAGAGAACTGCAGGAATTGTCCTGGGGCGTCTATTGTTCGCCATGACTCAACTGAATGCTCGAGAGTCTGCATTAAAATTGTTCCATTCATAGTTACTACTGTCAATGTATCCGTAAATGGAATAACTGTCATCCAGTCTCCTCTAGTCAGTTCGAAGGGTTTGTCTGGTCTGTTTATGGAAGTTCTTATTCTACCACCTTGAGTGAGTGCTATGTTCACGTCTGAATAATCATTATTGAAATGTTCCTTTGTGTACGCGAGAATTGCATCGTTGATAAAATCACCTAAATTACATTCTCGTAAACGACATTGCTCTCCATCTAAAAATACTGAGGAACTTCCAACTATTTCATTGTTGATGCGGTCTATTTTAATGCGATATTTATCAACTATTTTTAAGATTTCAGGATCGTTTGGTATATTTTGGTTTAACAAAATTGCATTACCGTCAAATTTCAATAATTCACCTTTGTCATCGAATATTAAACGCAGTTCACCCAAGTATTTAGTGTATGCGTAAGCTTGCACTACGGGTACTATCCTGCCTGATGGTTGAGTCACAACTGTAGGATATGGACCTTGAGGGATTTCTGGCACTTCTTCTGTAGTATTACTGTTCCACAGGAATGTGTTCGAATGCCCACCAATAACTAAATCGATTTCGTCAACTTCTTTTGCTATCTCCAAATCTTTAAGGAATCCGGAATGTCCCAAAGCTATTATAATATTTACTCCGTTTTGTTTTAGTTTAAACACTTCTCGTCTTAAAGATATTACTTCATCTTCATATTCTATGGCATTTTTTGGAGCGAGATATTTAGTTTCCGGCGTCAAATATCCAATTACACCAATTTTTTTCCGTCCTATTATCAGAACGGTTGAATTAAAAAAATTTGGTTCTTCTTGTAATTCTGGTACGTGTTTTAAAATTAAATTTGCTGCTAACACGGGTGACTTTAGGTTTCTGATAAATGGTATGAGTCCATCCACACGTTCGTCGAGTTCATGATTTCCGAGACACTGAAAGAAAAAATAAACGATTTTGAGTAATATTTAAGTATTTTCTTCATACGACATTTGGTTTTTTTAATGTTTAATTATAATTGAACAAAAAGACACTGATAACTGGGTGTTAACTACAAAAGTAAATATTTATTTTATAATTTTTTCCTCTGCAGATTCTGCATTTTCGGAATGCAAACACAGTAGCTATAAATAATGATTAATTTCTCTTTAAATAAGTTTTATTGTCCACGGCATCTTTCGATACAGTACTGCCCTGAGATTTTAGCACAGCATGTGATTTTATATTAATAGTGCTACGTAATTATAAATATTATATAAGTTATTATGTATTAATTTACAAACGCTTCACATTTCACCATGTAGGTAATAACAATACGTCAGACTCGGAAATTTGTACTGTTTAAAGCTACGAGTAAACTTTTCACAGTACGTAATATGATTTAGGGCAGATGGTAACCGCTAGCGAGACTTAACTCACGACATTATTTGCTCGTCAGCATTGTGGATGCTTAGAATCTTATCATAGGTTTGAATAACAATTTTCTTAAATATATTGCTAATTAAAGTGATTGAATAACAATTTTCTTAAATATATTGCTAATTAAAGTGATTGAATAACTATTTTCTTAAATATATTGCTAATTAAAGTGATTGAATAACTATTTTCTTAAATATATTGCTACTTAATTAGCCAGTATGCTATGAGCGTTACAGACCTCTTTGGTGTTAGAATTTGGTAATGGCTAATATTTATAGTATTTTGTTTGATAACGGATTCATTTTCAGACTGTATGTCAGATGACGTTTTCAATCCAATTTCATGTAAATAATAAAATAAGTATGAAAAATGTATTGCAATACTAAAGTGAGTTCGTGATGTTAGTAACCGTGCGAAGTTTACTGAAACCTGAGATTTGGATGTGATCATATTTCTAGCGCGTTAGAGATGCAGGGGGAGCTTGATTGTGTTATTAACGGACTGCAAATAGTTTTAAGAGTTGCTATAAATATAAATAGCTCTTGGTATGGGTTATTTGATATAATAATTTATTGGTTGTTACAGTTAGTTTTTGAAAATCAAAAAGATTAGTTTTTAATTCCCTTATAAGGTTTGTTGTTGAATATTTTATTTTCACGGCAGAAATCGATACGCATGTCATTGCTATGTCTGTTTAAGAACGATCAAATGAAACGACACGCAAAATGTAAAACAAATTTATTTAATCTTAAATTATACCATACTTATTCAATAATGAAGTACAAATAACATAAATTATTTTCTTATAATACTGGTTAAAAGCAAAAAGTCTTGCTACGATGTTTTTATATACTTAAGCTAAGGAGTGAGATTATCGATAGAAATAAATGTGGAGTTTTTATCGTAGATGAATCTTTAGCATTTTCGTCTATTAAAACTACCCTTCCTTCTACTTGAGGGAATACAGGGCTGTGTTGTTTAATATAACGCTGCGTACAGGAAAGTTCATTATAATCTAATACCCTAGTAGGTAATCCTTTGAATATTGAGTAGCCATCTCCGCCGTTTGATAAGAAACTGATTGTTATAACATTATAGGATTCATTCTTTTTAACCTCGCTGTATTCTGGTATAGAACAATTCCAACATCTCGCTACAACCTTCGCGACTCTAGATCCAGATGGTCTTCTTAAATCGTATTCTACTTTGAGTCCAGAAACTTGCAAGAATTCGCCAGGATAATCTAACAGATTGTAATTTGCTACTGCGTGCTCTAACATTTGATATAGAACACTGCCATTCATTGTAATTATTACCAAATTTCCTGCGAAAGGCATAACTCCAATTAAATCTCCTCGAGTAATAGACATTGGCATTTTTGCGTGTCCTATCGATGATCTTATACCACCTCCTTGGATTACGGCAATAGGTGCGTCAGTCCAATAATCTCCTTTATATTCTGATGCATACCGATAAACCATTGCATCAGTAATTAAGTTGCCTAAATTGCATTCTTTGAACTGACAGTTAAGTCCGTCTAGAACAACTGAGGCGTTACCTATTACTTCCTCTGTTATATTCAATATTTGGCTGCGATAACGTTCAACAATTTCCAAAACATCTGGGTCTTGAAGTACAGTTTTGTCTAAGAGTATTGGTGCACCTTCGACTTTAATAACTTCTCCTTCTGAATCGAATATCATATTTAATTTTCCTAGATACTTTGTGTAAGCATAAGCTTGTACTACGGGAACTTGTCTTCCAGAGGGTTGAGTAACGTATGTAGGATATGAGCCCTGGACTACTTCCGCGTCAGGGCTGGTACCGTTCCATAAGAATGTATTGGAATGTCCGCCAATCACTAGATCTAAGCCATCTACTGATTTTGCTATTTCTAAATCTTTTATGAAGCCGGAATGACCCAATGCTATAATTATTTTAACGCTTTCATTCCTTAAATTTGCTACTTCTTCGTTTAACGCTTCTATTTCTTCTATGTAATCTACATCATTTTTTACAGCTAATACTTTTGTGTCTGGAGTTAAATAACCAATAACACCGACTTTGACGCCTGATATGTTAAAAATAACTGACTTTCGAAGGTTAGTTTCGATTTCTAATTCTGGCACGTTGCGTAGATCCAAGTTTGCAGCTAGAATAGGACATTTAAGATGTTCTATGAATGGTGTCACTCCGCTGACTCCGTTGTCAAATTCGTGATTTCCGAGAGACTGAAACAAAGATATATTATAAAGTTTCCATAAATTAATGTTATAGTAGCCATAACCACGTAAATATTAAGTTTACAGGTAGCGGGTATTGTTATAAAAGACCGAGATGAATTGCTTTATGGATACATTGTTTTATTGTTGTATTTTACCAAATAAGCTAGGCTGTATAGAAATTATTAACTGTTTTGTCTAATTACAAATGTTATGATGGGAAAATTATAAAGTGCTTTATATTGTTCGATGGGACTCATGCTGTTAGTTGTTTACAATTTGATGATTGAATGTTGCAATGAGATTGGTCCGAAACAATTACAACCTAATTCAGTTTAAGTAAATATAATGTTGATTTTGTTTCATTCGATAATTGATGTCGTCTCTTACTTGTGTTAATTCGATTACCAAATAAAATCAGAAAAAACAGCTTATGAACCTTTTTAACTGTAATTGTTATAAACTATGGAAAGTTAATAGAAATGACGATAAACATTTTTATTTAAATTTTAGAGTACGTTAACAATTAAATAAGCTTTCTGAAATATAATATTATTGAGAATATACATTTAATTTCGAGAGCTACAGAAAAATTAGGACAATAAATCATAGTTTGATTTAGACAAAGTAAGGTGAGGTAGGAAACTTTTAAAATACTATTCGACAAAATTTAACAAACACGAAAAACAAAAATGTGTCATGTCATAAATCTAGCTGACGACAACATCAAATAGTTTTAATACATAATCTTATTTGATTCTAGACAAACTGATATACACAATGAGTTTTATGGTTGACTTAAATATTAACCAACATTATACATAATTATACATTCCTGTTTGGGAACGTTCGAGTTTCATTAGATCTGTCAGAAAAATACGCGTTATTTGTAATAAATATATTAGTATTAAATTAGTACTTCTATATTTTTAAATAATCCGCGACATCAGCCATGATGGTATAAGATCAGAATATATATATAAAAAAAATAGAGGGACAGGGGCACCAACATACATACAATCGTGTATATACTAATTTAATAATAATGAATTTGTGCGACGCCCGTTACCATTACATAATGTAGGGACTAGCAGCGTGCAAGGACCTATATAAATTTTGGATAACATTTATCTACTACAATGTAATGTTTTTATATGTAAATAAACTAAATGTTAGAAGGGAAAGTGCTAAACCAATAGTCGATAGCTTTGTGATAATTGCAGAATTTGCTAACTTATCAACATTGTACATTTTAATACGGCCCTCAGTAGCGGAACGAATTGGGCTATTTTTTTGTACGTATTCTGTTGTTGAATCTAATTCATTATAGTTTAAATCCTTCAGAGAGACATCTTTAAACATGGAGTATCCGTCTCCTCCCAACGCTAAAAAATTTGGGGCGAGAATGCTGTAGTTAGCAGTTTTGTTGATGAGGTTAAAAGTAGGCATTTCGCATAGTCCACAGATCGCCTGTACTTTCTGTACTCTTCGTCCAGGGGGATATTCAAAGTCATATTCGACTTTTAAGCCCGATACTTGTAGAAATTGTCCAGTTGCACTTAATATACTATATTGCGCTACGGAATGTTCTAACATTTTCCATATTGTTGATCCATGTAATGTCAGTTTTACAAGGTGTCCATCAAATGGCATGACAGTAAATAAGTCTCCTTTTGTAATCTTTGCTGGTAATTGGTTATGTTTAATCGAAGCTCGGATTCCTCCTCCTTGCATTATCGCAATTGGAGCATCTGTCCAGCCATCACCTTTGTATGCTGAGGCATATTTATTCACCATAGAATCAGTTATTAGGTTACCTAAATTGCATTCTTTTATTCGACAGGATTGTCCATCCAAAAATACGGAAGTATTACCCACAATGATTTCTGATATTTTAGATACGTCTGTTCGATATTGTTTTATTATAGTAACCACATCGGTGTCTTGAGGGATACTATTGTCTAGAAGTATAGGGTTACCTTCATACCTAATAATTTCTCCTTGCGAGTCAAATAACACATTTAATTTTCCTAAATACTTACTATAAGCATAAGCTTGTACTGCTAATGCTATTTTACCGCTTTTTTGTTTCACTACCGTAGGATATACTCCTTCGGGTGTTTCAATATCTGGACTTATTCCGTTCCAAAGAAAAGTATTAGTATGACCCCCAATTACGAGGTCTATATCTTCTACTTTTTCTGCTATTTCTAAATCTTTGTTAAAACCTGAATGGCCAAGAGCAATTAAGATATTTATTCCCAGCCTCTTAAGTTTCTGGGCTTCGTCTCGTATCGCATCTACTTCATCTATATATTCGACATTGTTTCTTATTGCTAGTATTTTTGTTTCAGGTGTTAGGTAACCTATTACACCTATTTTAGCGCCATTTATTTGGAATACCATAGACTTCATTAAGTTATGTTCAGCTTGTAAATCTGGCTCCTTGTTGAGTATGAGGTTTGCAGCAAGTACGGGGCAGGTTAAACTTTCGATAAATGGTGTTAGACCTGACACTCCATTATCGAACTCGTGATTACCCAGAGACTGAAACAAACGTTCAACTATTTATTTTCTTTTAATTAAATTTATACGATAAACAACTACCAAGTTCTATAAGTGCTTGTCGATAAAACGAAGACTATAACAGTTAATGAAGGTTGGCAAATTTATATAAGCGAGATGCAATAGTTTGCAGCAAATCTTATGCAATTAAGTACTGTAAAATATTATAAGTTTATTAGTATACAAAAGTGAAATAGATGCAAGAACACGACAAATGGATTTAGTAGAAATGTAAGGACATTTCGATGTAAAAAATAACAAAAAATATACGTTTACATCATGCAGAAAGTACTTACTCTATTTCCGATTAATATTTAAGAATGATGTAAGGTATATCAATAAGGTATAACTTTTGGTATCCAATATCAACAAAGAAAACAAAAAACAATGACCAGTGTAATATGCAATGGAATACTAAGGGTATTAAAACACATTTAGAAACACAGTACGAAATTTAATGATAATAAACTTAAATTTTCCACCACAAATAAAATATAAAATCATTTTATATTTTATACATATAATAATAACATACTGGTTATGGGTAATATTACAGATAAGGTTGAAATATATAGTTTAAATGCAGAATCTGGTGCAGAGTCCGTGTTCAATAAAACCACTCGACCAGACACTTCTGGATATACGGGACTTCGAATTCTAATAAACTCGGACGTGCAAGTTATCTCATCATAAACTAGAACTTCTCGGGGTAAATCCACAAGCATTGTATATCCCAAATGACCTCTTGATAGCGCAGCGGGCATCAATATTTTATAATCTCTCCGGTCATCTATAGAGAAAAATTCAGGCACCAAACAATCCGAACAACGCACCATTGCACTTACGATTCTCGAACCTGGATCCTTAGCTAAATCGTAAACAACTCTTATGCCTGAAAATTGAAGAAATTGGCCAGATGGGTTATTTAATTTGTAATTTGCTACAGAATGCTCTAACATTTGTAGTAGAACTTTCCCATTCATAGTGACAGTGACTATAGAGCTTTCTGTTGGTAAAACAGTTAGTAAATTGTTCATAGTAACTCTCGCTGGTCTATTTAGAGGCGAAATTGAAGCTGCAATAGCTCCGCCATGTATAACTGCTACTGCGGCATCCGTCCATCGTTCCCCTTGGTATTTAACGGCGTAATAATACATAACTGAGTCAGCTATCAGGTTGCCCAGATTACATTCTTCTAATGAACAAGATTCTCCATCGAGTACGACTGCAGTATTGCCTACGACGGTATTTCCCATGGGTGAGATGTCTCTGTATAACTTGTTGATAATCTGAGATGTATCTGGATCTTGGGGAATCGATGTATCAAGAGGAATAGGTGTGTTTTGATAGTCAATTATTTCACCATTCAAATCAAATTTGACGTTCACTTTTCCCAAATATTTGTTATAAGCGAATGATTGTATTATAGGTACTCGTTTGCCTGATTTTTGAGTGACGGTTACTATATTTTCAGTCTGAGAATATGTTTCTGCATCTGTACCGTTCCAATTGTAAGAATTTTTATAACCAGAAATAACTAAGTCAATACCATCAACTTGAGTTGCTACTTCAACATTTTTCGACAACTGGGAATGTCCTATAGCTATGATGATTTTCACATCTAGAGCTTGTAGTTTTGTTATTTCTTCTGTTAGGGCTATTACTTCGTCTATGTACTCTATATTGGGTGAAGTATATAATGTTTTCGGTTCGGGAGTAAGATAGCCCACCAAACCAACTAGGACTCCATTCATACTTTTTACTATAGATTTCTGAATCTTCTGTTTATAATCGTGCTTATGTGCGATAATGTTACTCGTCAATATAGGAGTAACCAAGTTTTCCAGTAACGGAGAAATCTGAGTACCATCGTCAAATTCATTGTTGCTGAGAGACTGCAAACAAAAATATATTAATTTTTTTAATTAAAGTTAAATATTGACGTGTTAAGACAAATAAAGCACACTGTATGTTAGGTTATTATTATCTAGGTTATTTTAATTTTGATTTAGTGCATAACATATTAAATAAATTCTGTTAATAGGTAAAACAAGTAATTTCATATTCAAGTTGTGGACTAGCAATATCACCAAGTATTTATAAAATGATGTTGTTATTATTAAAATCCCGTTATTGTATTAAGATAATTTTAAATAGTCCGCTACTGGAATAATCATCACCAAATACCACACCAGGTTTGACTGACAGTGAAACAATGTTATTGCATAACAATTTTAAATACTCCATTACAAGACTCACCATCACCAAGCACACATAGATAACATAGTTTAACTCATAATTAAACTTTGTTACTGCAATATGACAATTTTAAATATTCCACTATCAAAATCACCATCCCCAAGCACACGTAACATGGTCTTATTAAACAGTGAAACAGTGTTATTGTATTACGAGAATTTTGTTATAGTTACTCTGACTTGGCTAAGATAAAATAATCTTAGGTGGTGGTGGTGGTAAGATAAAGTGGTGAGGTTAGGTTAGGTTAGTAAAACGCAGGAATAACAATTTACTGAAAACTCACCTATTTAGGATAATTTTAATTTTATCTTAAAGGGAAAAACTTTTCATAACTCAAAGAGAAACGGTAGGTATCCTTGGTCCGTGTTTTTGTTACGCAGTGGTAAAAAATGATATTTGGTGGAACTTAGGTTGTTGGGAGCTGAATGGGAATTCAAGATGTTTAGATGAACACATAACACATATCATGATAGTCTTTTATTATGGTATGTGAAATGTATGTGTGACTTTTCAATAATTTTGAATAGTAAATACATTTAGCACCATTCGCACATCGATTCTTGTTTGATAAATTGTACACGTCCAAAAAGAGACGAATGATAGCGGGAATAAAGTTAAAACTACATCGACATCGGCGTATGTAGTATTGTACTGGTGTCATCGCTTATGTAATGCCGCAACAAGTTGTCTAGTATTGATTTTCCCCGGTATATAACCGCTATGTGCGCCGCTGTAATATTAAATATAGCGCTCAGAACTCTGTCAACGGTAGAACATGCAGCGCTAAAAATGAAGTTTTCAATTTATTCGATTTGATTCCAGCGGTTTATCTTTTGAAGCTCTAATTGAAACGGTCGGATTTTTGTCCAACGTCAGGCATGTAATTTATATCGGTGTTTTTATATATTCGCGTAATTATATGTATCAAAACATGTATTAAGAATGTGCATGGCACAGCACTGTGATATACGGTTATGAAGATGGAGAAAGTTTGCGTGGTATGTAAGTATTTATGTCAAGATGAAAAAAAAATGATAATTATGATATTTTATGCGTTACACGAACAAGTATGAATTCATTCTGCTTATTATACAAGAAATATTATTGAGTTGGCTGCGACAAAATGTCGCGGCTCAGATGTAAGTCAATGGGTGAATTTGGTTCGTGTTTAGAGCAGCGCTAAAAAGATGGTAATATACGGAAAAGAAGAAGACGAATTAAAGCAATATTTATCATAGGTCTCAAGTTTATTTAACGCTAGAAAGAGACCTTTCTAAAATGTTACTGTCTCAATGATATCTTTGGTGTTATGGGCATTTATTGCCGGCGGTGACCAGTTTCCATCAAATGGAAAAATCTCGATTGCCAATTATATAAATAGCTTGATGGTTGGGTAGTCGGTCTTCCGTACGGAATCCAGCTTCGAATTCTGCAGCTACATCTACATTTTCGGCCTAGTTTAACGCTAAAAGATCTTGAGGGTACTTGGGTATCGAATAGTTCTGCAGTATAATTCAATGATGTTTGAAGCTCGCTAATCTATACCATATTGTGTGGGTCAATTTGAATTTAACTCTCTCGTTCTGAGAGGAGAAACTAATCTCACATAAGGGCTTTTATGGACAGCAATGGCCGACATAATTTTATTTTTACTAGAACCTTATTTATTATTTCAGCAAATTTACTCATAACATGTTCGTTTTAACATTGGTAGTCTTATCTATGACAAATTATTACTTACAGTTTTAAATATAAATAAAGCAAAACAAGCGATAAATAAACCACGACGCTACACGTTTTTATTATAAAATGAATTACCGTGTAGCCTTGGAAAATTATTATCATTACTTTTCACTACTAAACGTGCCGAGATAAGTATAATATATTCAGAAAATTGATGATTGAAAGCATAAATTCAGTTATGACATATTAGTGAAACTACGACTAAAAAAATGTGTAAAAGAGATCGTCATATGATATGCGGGTAGGTTACAAAAAGTGGTCTGTGCTTTACCAGAATTGAGGCCACCGAATCTCTGTCTATCTAAGCGCAGAAATTACTTTGTGGTGGCGGGTCGTAGTACATTATAGCTCGATGATAAATTATATCGCATAATTTAATAACGTTATTAAGTGAGAAGCTGCTTTCCTTGTTTCTTCTCTTTAATGATAAAGCATCTGTTCGAAACGGTAGTAAAAGCAAAAAATGACGTGATTTTAAATCTGAATTTGAACGGTGTTACTTCTACGAATATTAAACGATCTTGTAAGATAAGCAACGGCTGGTGATTTGTCTATTTAAGACTTAATTTTGTCAACAACACGACGGTGATGCGTTTTCATGTAAAAGATGCTTCATGGAATTAATAATTAATCTTCATTTAATCTTTTAATCTTTAGTCTTTTCATTTAATTTTCATTTAATTAATTTAAATAAAACAGTTTAAGTAAGCGGGTTGTGTGATATATACATATATGTAGAGAATGCACACACAACATAGAATATAATATATTAACTTATTCCTCCGTCAACACCTCGCTCTCAGAAGTTTCGTCCATTTGGAAAAAGAGAAATCTTCAAATCACATTAGTTATAAAATATTGAACCACAGAGTAATTGTTCTATGTATTTTCTGTTTATAGTTTTGCGATCCACATAATTGGGTCAAAATATCGATATAAAACATTCCGATGAGCCTTACAAATAGCTGGAGCATGCTCAGTTACTTTGCCTATAATTCTACAATTCCTAGACGGTAAAAAGCTGAAGAAGGCTTTTGAAAAACCTAACGACTGCTGTTTTCTCTTATTATAACAATGAATCGACTCTCAAACAATATGCCATCAGGCAACTCTTAAAACACTTTTCATGTAACTTCAATTCAATCACTGAATTACTATTTCTTTTTTATCTTCCTCTTTTATATTAAGTTGTTTTTAAATTGTTTATTGAAATAGTAATTTCTATTTGCTGAAGTAGTAATAGATATTAATTGTACTAGCCTATGGGCGTTTCCTATAAAGTGGATATTTCTCTACTATTTTTAATGTCATGTATACATAACATCGGAATAGATTCTCTAAAGTGTCTAATCGTATCTAATCTGTTGCATAATTTAAAAGAACTGTAAAAACCAACAAAAAAACTATTTAATTTTAAACTATTTCGACATATAGATACTTAGATGTAAGACATATTATATCACAACACTCATTCAAATAACCGTTTATATTTTATATACATGCTGTCAATAACTAATTCATTACGTATCTTAATATGATGACATATGTTTAAAAAATTTACAAGCATTAAAACAGCTAAGAGTAGTAATACTGAAGGCATTGAATAAAATGCACGGAGAATAGTAATGAGAGTTTCCTCAGACTGCACCTCAAAGGACGAAATTGATACTCGTCGCTAATACAGTACCACAGGCTAAAAAAGTTTGTCATACAATCTGTCAACAGAAACAAAGACGTTATAATAATAAATAGCGGGGGCCGAGCCGAAAGACGTTCCTTGATTTCTTAATACCGTTCGGGGTACAACGTTGAGACAGTCGTGTCAAATTATACACTCTTCCAAACAATTATATGTTTGCTTATAGCATTACATTGTACCTAGTAATAACTCTAGTAAAATAATACAATGTCTAAAGAGGAGAACAAACACGCCTTTATAAGTTACTGTTTTCAACATCTTAGACTTCAACCTCAATTATCATGAGGTGGAAATGTGGAATTGTTGTCAACCATTCACATGTTTTATGTTAACAAAAGGCTGTTCACAAATCTCGCAATCTAACTGTCTAAATTCAAGTTTACAGATAAGTATAATAATATACTAAATTTTTACTGAACTACGTGTACGTGGCTTGTTTTCTTGTTTAAAAATAAACCGAAAGTATTAAGATAGGAAATATTAATGTTTAGTCTGTACAGGTTGAGGATGAACTATAGACTACATACACCTTTTCTTTCGACGTCAAGGCGGTGGAGGACTGTAAGATGTTAGGCTGTGATGGTCACAAGCGACGTCCGTATTGATTACGGTACCATCGTAAATATGTTTCTTGGTTGAAATTTTCATTCATCATTTCAGCATCTCTTTAAAGGAAGGAAATGTCCATTGGACTTCTCAGTTCTAGAAAATTTCCACAGTACTTTTAAAGGAATGCTGTAGGCTGCGTCACAACCGAAAAATTCTTTTCGATATTTGCAAAATTGTGCAGCGATTATGATGTTATATTAAAGTCTTATAAAGTGACTATTTCATGACAATCTGTTTTGTTATATATAATATATTACAGGTTTATATATTATATATTGTTATTATATAATATATTGTTTATACTGTCGAAACATGTATTTACTTTTCAAATTCTGCAGATAAATATTAAAATAAAAATAAACGTTTACACACTCACACCCCCGCACTAGGATTCCCTGTGTTGCGGGTGGCATGGACATACACAATTATCACATCACATACACCCATGACCCGAGAACAAACATTTATCTGTCACATAAATATCTGCCCCGGCCGAGAATCGAACCCGGGACCCCTCGCTCGGCAGGCAGGGTCACTACCAACTGGGCTACGGGGTTTTCGCGAAGAATTTCCTTTGTAATATGAATATTTAAATATTTATCGAAGTTTAAATAGATATCTTGTGTTTCAACTAGTAAAGTAATAATTTGTTGTGGTCATCTGTAAATAATTCAAGATTTTGTGGGTTTTTCAGTTCAATAGACAACCCACAAAGGAACAGACGGGCTGATTGTTGGTATGTGGCCACTGCCACAAACTCTTGCCATCAAAGTCACCACTGCACCCGAAATAATATGTTAAATAATTTACATCTCATAACAGAAAAAAACAATGTTGTGTCTGCTTCTAGTAAAAAGTATGTGTACAACACTGAGCCGAGTAAATTGGGGAAATAAGCCGTCCGGGTAATGTGGGATCTGGATTAGCAGACATAAAAAATCCGGGTAATCAGGATTCGCACCAAGTTTTGCTCGTCTGAAGCAAGTTAAGGTGTATCTTGAAATATTTAAACCCAACCGTAACGGAATATAGAATTAAATAATGTTACGTGCAAAATGGAATATTCAAGTTTTAATGAATATTATCAAGTTCTATGCACGTTTTTACGTCTCAGAGCATAATTTTCCTGCTAACCAATGCAAAAAACTCAACGAAACGTTTTTCCGGCAAGTGCCTTCTCATTCGACTTAGCTTGAAAATCAACGGGTAATCGCAGTCGGCGGCGACGCTTAATGGGTTCACCATTCAATGTGGATTCATCTAATTAGTTCCGAATGTCAGTATCGCATTCGTTTTAAAGCAGACTCGAAAATTTCAAAATATACGAGAATCGGCGGGTCGAGGATTGATGTGAAGTGACTATTTGCAATCAGCCGGAGTATGTGTGTTTCATACATCGGATCTAGAATGGATCGTGCTTTTTCAGTTCCACATTTTCACTCTCCTGCTGATAATTTGTTGCTGGATGTGTTTTGATGCTGGGCATTTTTCGATAAAGTGATTAATAGAGAAAAAAAGCAGGTAGACCACTGGTGGTAATTACCAGATCATCATCTGAACATCTTACATTTCGTGGACATCGTACATCTTAGTGGACATCGGTCATATCGTGCGTCAACTATGCGTTGCTGACTAAGAGAATCTGATTAATTTTTTTGGTACCTTTTTTTTTATGTTAATAGCCGACAAACGAGCAAACGAGCCACCTGATGGTAAGTGGTCACCGTCGCCCATGGACATCAGCAAAACCAATGGTATCACTGACGCGTTGTCGGCCAGGAAATTAGAAGAAGGTAAAAAAGAAAGAATTGGCTTTCAAGCCCCCAGCCGGAACACGGTGAGTCGTTTGGCGGCTGACTCAAGCAGGAGGGTGGTAGCTAGCCAGGCAGGCTTTACGGAAAGATAATAATGCCAGTAATAATATTAATGACTTAATAATAATACTGATAATATAATCTTTACGCGAAGCCCTACCACCAAACAGGCTGACTTCTGTCGCTTCTTACGACACCCTGTTTTGTCAGCATGGGATTGGGGAGAGTATTCTAGGCCGCCCCAATACGGCCAAAATCTATGAACTACTTAGTGACAGTCACATACAATTGAGTGTGTTAAGCTACCGTGAGTGGCAAGAATTCATGAGCGCTTCGATGCGTCGTAGGGGACAGTAAGTGATCAGTTCGATTGTTCAATTGGTAAGCTGTTTGAGCTCTTTAGGTCTTATTTGAAGGCGAACTTAATTTCGGGCGTTAACGGAACTCCCGACACATGATTTGGCTAATCTAACCAATGCTTAAAAAATTCACGAGAGCAATATAGAGAAATGCACTCCATGTCTGCTCAGTTGCATAATTGTTATGAACGTTATAACCGAGAGCGGAATTTTGGGTCAGAAATGTGATAAGACCGATAGCGGAATTTAAATAGCTCTTTCTTCCTAAGGAAAATTCTATACGAGAGAAGGAGACTATTATTTCTATAAATTCCCCGTCTCTTTACACTCGTGTGTGCTTGTTTGTTATCTATGTTAAGACTCTATCGGCAGGTATGTTTTGTGCGATGTTACACTACGTTACATAATCTATTAACCCTCAAATGTCTCTCATACACGCCGACGTCAACAGCACAAGCCCCACGTCAATGCTGTCAATTGTGTTTAAGTACACAACCCGTAGCAAATACCTTAGGCTCTGTTCACATTAAAACTGTTGTAAGACCGAATAGGTCCCATTACTAGAGTTTTGGAGCCCAACGGCAAAAACGAACCTTTACTCTTATTTTTTGCTACTGCCCTTAAATGTCTCCAAATAGTCTAAAATGACTTCAACGTGAGCCCCATGTTAATGCTGTTAATTGTGTATAAACAAATGGAACGTTGTAAATAATTCCGGCTCTGTTCACATTAGTATGGCATTTTTTAGACCGGAGATAACATTTTCAGACAATTTTCTAGCTCAGTTGGTAGTGACTGTGAATTTACAAGGAATTTCTGAATTCGATAGCCATCTGGGGATCTTTGGGAATATATGTATGTGACATATAAATATAGTATTTTAGGAAGTAACGAAATCGCTAATTACGTCTTGAATGGATATAGTCTCTCATTATGTAAATTCTTATGTCGTACACTAACAATCTTATCTTTTTCCAACACTCATAAGTCACGTCTTTTAAAATTTACTCACAGCTTCCATTCCGTTCCACGAGAAAATCCTATGTAATTTGTTTTCAGATCTGCTGTTTGTGATGTATATCTATTTAACCTACAAAATATAAAATTTTAAATCTTTGACATGGAGTAGGTGTTTTCGAAATCCTTTAAAAATCACATGACCTGCCCGCAAGTAAGCTACTTCCATATCAATAAATAGTTTAGGCTTTATCAATATGCTCCTAATCATATTTTAAGACTTTGATAAATGAATGAATTCAATTAATTCGCATACCAATTACTCCGGAATTCGTAAGTACCCAAAATTCATTACGCGCATGAACCATTTCGTCTCTGCTGTTCATAAAAAACAAGCAATGCAACCATAAAAACGAGTTCGTAACTGCATAAGTGTTTAAATTCTACTTATTTGTAGAACATTTGAGCGTTTTAGACGTAGACGTATGAAGCCATATCCACATCTGCGGTGATGCCTTTAAAGTTACTTGCAATATCTCAGGCTAATATTATCTCACGTTCGGCATCAGTATAAATGTTGATGATCAATGCGTAGACGCATCGTGCGTGAAGGCGCCGTTGTAATTCTCAAACGAAGTCTGTAATTTCTAAGTTATCATTACGACGCATAAGTACCCACTGCTGGACTAGGTTCTCCTCACAACGAGAGAGGGTAAGAACCAAGTATGCTACGCTGGCCCAGTTGGTAGATTCCACACACCTTTGAGAACAATACCGGGGACTCTCAGGTGTGCAGGTTTCCTTATTATGTTTACCTTACTCGAAGCAAGTGATCATTAATTTGTAATATGAATATAATTTGAAAAGTTAGTTGCATGCCGCATTCGAATTTGATTCTCCCGACGTTGAAACCATCACCACTTTTATTTTATTTATATTATTAGATAATACACTTTTAAAGAAAGAAAATAAAGAAAAAATGAAATACATTTAGGTACTATTACATTATACGCGATATAGGTAGAATAATAATTCATACATTAAAATTAACTTACATCAATTTATCTGTTCCTAGCGTCGAGACTTCGTTTCGGGTTCAAAAACTAATTGTCCATACTACTATGTAAATCTGATGAGCTTCTCTGTATGTTTCGAGATAACTCAAAAACGACTTGACCGATCTTAATGAAAATTGGTATGTGGTGAGAACACGTTACTGTGCAGATGATGGGCTATATAAAATGTCAGTAAACCTAATGATGTCTAATGAAGGCAAAAAATATTAATTATTTAATAATCATGTATACATATATAATTAATAATCCAATCTGAACGAAGTTGGACGGGTCCGGTAGTGAATTTATAAACTTATATCCGTATAACACTCTTAAATGTTTAGACAGTGTGGTGCCACACTAAGAGCTTGAGTAGCGATGTGCAATTTTTTGACGTTCAAACACAACTGCCACCACCAATCAGAGACTGCAGCTGCATATGTATATAAATTCAAAAGGAGTACATTTGAGTTGGTGAAATAGTAATACCGCTAGAGACATGTAGACTTTTCGGGACTAATAATGCAATCGCAAAATTAATATTTTTAAGCAATATATTTTTTTGATTTTAATTCTGCATAATACTATTTCAACCTAGAGGCTTCGAGGTATTTGAGCTACAAATTAGGCGTTCAACTAAATGATGCTTGTAAAAACACTACGGAGATGAAATTATCACTACCTAGTGCCGGCAACATTTAACACGACACATCTTTATCACAATAAAAATACTATTTATTACACGAACATTTTCTTGGTGATACAAGTCTTATGTGCACAAGACTTAAGACGGCATCGTAATTTGTTACGTTCAGTGGCGTTGATTGGAACTGCCAGGTGCGGTTAGCAAACCATAGTTCCGAGCATGCGACGCGGCGATGCGTCATGCGTCATGCGTCGTACGCGGCTCACATTACATTACCATGCACGGAATGTTTGCACTGCGACCATTCGTACGCGAATAAGGGATGACTGGTTGCATAAGTACCTCGCTAATTTTTGCAACGAAGCTATTTCGTTTAAAGCATGAAAATCCTGATGCGTAGGAATTTTTATTATAATTTTTTATTTTCTCTATAATACAGTTATTTACTACTTAGTTGTTTCCTACCGTGTATCATTGTATATTATAAATAAATAAATAAATAAAAGTTCACACACTTGCACCCCCGTGATAGGATTCCCTGTGCATCGGGTGGCATGGTTGTCCACAATGAAGACGTCACAAACAATCAAACCCGGAACCCTGCGCAGCTAAGGCGGCGTGCGAGCGAATCACTACCAACTATGCTATGGGGACATCAAACAAAGCTATCTGAACGAACGAACAGATCGATAATATCAAAAACCATTGCACACATTTTTATGTGGCTTTACCAGTACGTAGTGATTTACGAGAAAGATTTAGGTGTTTGATTCATACATTCATTAAATAAATGACAAAATATTTTTACCAGGATAATAACACTGAGACACAGCCTAATCTGTTAATAACTTTCTATTGAGCTTTGAAAGCGCTAATGCCGCGAGGCTTTGTTGAGCGTATAGAGGAAACCATGTTTTTGGAATTATTAGCTTCTCTGGCTGGTATCACATCACGCGGAAACCACCATACAGTTTTTAATATTGGCATATTTACATATTAATTGTTATTAGTTATATTATAAAGAGAGAGTGCCAATATTGGTATTAAACACCGGATAATGTCTTCTTTCAATCCCAATAAGGGAATTTATTACAATAAGGTTAAAAAGTTGATACGCTTGTAGCTAAAGGATATTATAGTATAGATGAATATGTTGCTGACTGGACAACGCCTGGAAATAAGACTGCCGAAACTAGTTCCGTCCAGGTTAAAACTTATTTTGTAATTGTCATGTGTTGTTTTAAAAAATGTGCTGAGAAGTTTCTTTCACCGTTTCTTTTCCTCGATGTTAAAGCACCTTTTCGAAACGGCAATTGATGAACAAGTTTAGTCTCGTATATATAAGGAAACCGACCCTCAAGAGGATACTGGGATAATCCTAACAATTGATAAAACGGTTCAATTAATCAGTGACAACTGTTTCGGGTATAAATAGGTACTTTTTATTTATGTGCGGAATCTAAAGATTATAAATTGTCGTTTCCCGACATTAAACGAGGGCGGCTTACAAGTAACAAATAACCAGTAATAGATTGATCGACATAAAAATTGGTTTATGAGGCCTGCAAGTGTGAGGCGGTTGACATTGAAATCGAGATAATACTTATTCGAAATTTGTTTTTACAAACACTTTTCGAAAGTCAAACTACGCCATCGCTTACACAAATCACTACTGTAAGTGGTCCCGGAAGAAGAAGCGGCAAGAAACTTCCAACGAGTTTTTTTCCCTAAAGCACTTATGGCGATAATGTTGGTAATGTGGTGGTTGCCTAATAGTTTAAACGTCGGTTTCGAGTCGAGTTCAAAGGCTGCACGCATCTTAATTTTTTTCAATTATGTAAGTGATACAAATTAATTATCATTTGCTTTGGTGAAGGGAAACTTCGTGACGGAATCTGCACACCGGAGAGTACTCTATAATGTTCACAAACATGTGTAAAGACTGTCAACTCGCACTTGGCCAGCGTAGCGAACCCCCCACGACCTTTAACCCCTTTCATTGCGAGAGGAGACCACAGCTCAGCAGTGGGTTAATTATGTTTGTGATGTGTCTGTGCGAGTTCTTTTGTGCACCTTTGAAGTTATATTTATTTTATTAGTGCCGGCATCTTTGCCGTATAATAATATCTTTGGCATATTTGTGCTGTAACTTTATTTGTTTGGGGTAAGAATTATTCCGTGTATCCCGTTCAGTTACAAGAATTTGATATATCGAGTTATCGTATGTATCAATATCATTGGAGGCTGTAAAGCCCTCAGGCTCCAGAAGTACACGTATATCTCCCACACTAGCATATACAATTCAGACGTCACAAGCAAACAAGATCTGCAAACATATACATGAGAACCGGACATCGAACTCAGAACCTTTCGCTTGACAGGTCTATAGACATTAAGAGCGTAACAGTGGGACAATTAAGTCGTAAATATGTTTTTTTTATTTTACATATATGTAAGTAAACTTGATGATTAAAAATAAAATTTTAATTGCACATTTCAAAACTACAGTATAGTAATAACTGATAAATTAAAAGAAAGACCCATGTGCCAATGGGCTGTTAATTGGTCGAAGATATTAAAAAAATTAAATTATTATTACGTAAATTGTATAGTGAATCGATTGTGCGGAATACACAAATACTTATATAAAATGAGTGTAATATTCATATAAAGTATGTTTCGCCACAAAACATGTTTACAATGTAGATAGATTACAATAACACAAAAAAAATAATAAGAGTAAATAAATTCTTCAAGTTGACAGTACGCGACAACGAACAGACACTGGACTGTCACAATTAACGTAAAACATACAATCGTCGTAGATGTCAATAACTTTAGAAATACATTTTCTTTTTTACATTAAACCGTAGATTTACGAATGGACGACTACTTTACTTCGTATGAAACCCACTTGAAAAATCTCAAAAAATGTGTTTGAAACTCGTTTTCTGGACGTAAGAGTAACATTAACAGCGCAGTAACATTAAGAATTAGTTTGGAAATAATGAATCATTAAAAATTACCTTTAAAAGTATTCGTCTATAATTTGTATTAATCTGCATTAAGCAGTTTATGTTACTAATTAATAAAAGTAATAAAACTGATTTTTGATTGATCAAAATAAAATTAAATATATGCATTGAAAATTCAACATAATAGATTGTAGAAAGCAAGTTTCAGTTGCAGTGCCAGACCTAGTTACAACAACAACAACTCAATTAATAAAATGTTATTCAAAGTAAGAATATGTACTTCATCTACTGACTTCTACGGCGACGAAACACACGACGAATAAATTGTAATATAAATAAGTTCTCGTAGATTTGATACTCACAACGGCATCTGGTTGTAAGGCGTTGAGGAACTCAGCAGCGACCTTCCACTTGTAAATAGTGAACCAGGCGGTACCCGTATACGTGTCTCCGGCGTTCAAGTACAGTACCGGGGGCCCTTGACCCGCCGCGGCCGCGGCTCTAGCCTCCTTCACCCTGAAACGTTTAAGTGAATTCATAAGTTTCATAATTACTGACATACTGTTTGGACCTGGCCGTCAGAAATGGGTTTGTGAAAAGTTTACCAGTGTGGTAATTCTGTAATCAAAATCTCTAATCTCTCTTCAATACGCTGATTCCGCATTGAGATTATTATAATGGTAAATATCATGTGTAATTTAACTATAATAAATAATAATTACCTCTGATATCATTTTAACTTTAAACTCGTTATGGTAATTTTTACTATAATTGTTACTATAATAATTAACTAACCGCGGTAACAGCTGTGGGTTAAATTTATAAGGTTATCGAATTACTGAGTAACTTTGTCTTAAATGTTTTCATGTGAAATTTTAAAATTTTTTTTCAAAAAAATCCAGTGGAAGGAAATCGACTCAAATGATTTGCTGATTAAAGCAACATATTGATTTTAGAGCTTAAGTGATAGTGTTCGAATATTCCATTATGCTTGTGTTTGTGTCCGTGTTCGTGTCCATGGCAGTGTTCGTGTCCGTGTGTTTGTGTTCGTGTTCGTGTTCGTGTTCGTGTTCGTAGTCGTGGTCGTGGTCGTGGTTGTGGTCGCGGTCGCGTTCGCGTTCGCGTTCGCGTTCGCGTTCGTGTTCGTGTCCGTGTGTTTGTGTTTGTGTTTGTGTCCGTGTCCGTGTCCATGGCCGTGTTCGTGTCCGTGTCCGTGTGTTTGTGTTTGTGTTTATATTTCCTATATCCCAAAGAATAGCTATTGGGCCCAATTTGATGGTATTGAAATCTGTAATACAGTTATTTTAGGAAGTTATTTTTTTTATAATAGTTACGATTATTGGAAAACAAAACGTACTTCTTCGAAACACATTCTTCTATAGAGAGCCTTGAAATAAGATTGAGCTCATGTGACGATTTCACATCGGAGATCTTCGTAGAGTGATCCGGATCTAAATTAAAAGATTCTACGGATATTAACTGAAATTATGTTTTAACCAAAGATATATGGAAATTGCTTTGACCTGAGTTTCATATATATTTTAATAGTAAGTGTTTTCTGTAATTGTGAGTAGGAAAAAAACTCTTGAAAGTTTCTTGTCGCTTTTTCTTCCAGGACCACTCACAGTAGGGATCTATCTGTTGAAGCGATGGCATAGTTTGACGCTCTAAAAGTGTTTGTAAAACCATCTTCGAACAAAATATTATGTCAATTATTTGTATGTACCGCTCAAATAGGTTGGGAGTTGAGATATTGAATTTATGATAGCAGATTTAATTTAGATATATTCACTTCAAATACCTTTTTAATTACATTACCATGTTTGAGAATAAGACCAGTCCAAAACAAACTAAGCTTTTAATACAATGGTTTAATGAACGTTCAAATACGTCAATAGCGCGGAGCGTTTGGCATGAAAGGTGTTCCCGGAATTCTAAAAACCTTCGGGGTAGACAAATGAGGCTGACCGCATAGTAGAAAACATTTATCAGCATTATAATTATTTCTTCTATCTAAAAATAAGTTTATAAATTGAGATAAATCTGCCGAAATGATGATGTTCAGACGGTATCGGTTTTTTTTCAACATGAAAGGGGAGTAACTAATCGTTCCAGTAATTTTTTGCTATCTGTCAGTTTGATATTCAGATCCTGATATTATCAGCTCTAAATGTATTTTCATAGGCTCGTTTGTTGGAAAGTCGGAACTCGAGTTATTTGTGGAATCGAATCGATATTAGAAACGCCTCGGCGAAGTTAGGTTGTTATACGCACAAGTTGTGCATTAACTTTATGCGTCACAAAGAATTATATAAGATTTTTAATAGTTTCCTAACGAGCTGCTCTGTTGTAGTTAAAACTACATCACATTCCTAATACTATTTGTAAAACTATCGTTGTTGTGACTTCTACAATACAATTATTTGTAATGTGACTATTTCCATCCATTGCCGGCTTTAATGGTGCATGGTTTTGCAATGTTAATAGTGAAGGTTTGGAGAAATCTTCACCAAGCTGCTTTATTGTGATTTAGTGTAGGTAAAAAGTATTTGAAATATATCGATGATATTTGACGAGATTTAAATGTTATGACCTCAGACTGAGATTTCTAAGTGGCCTGTCTATATCTTGTTACATAAAATAGTTTAAAGCAATATGTTTCATTATCGATAACTCTGGAAAGAGCTCACCTTCTTCTACATATTATTCCTCAGTATTACGTAAAGAGAAAGTAAACAGGTCGATGTAAATTACTGAAACTAAGAATTAAGGGTAGACGTAAATTCGCGAGTCGTGACACCGCGCTGGGGAGTTCCTCTTCAACCAAGCTTGGCAATCTATTTCATTAGAAGCTCGGATAGTTTAAATACACACAGATACAGAAATCCTACTAATTCAACAGTAATGTGAGTTGCTTCTGAAACTATAAATTATACATCTTTGTCATTGATAGCAGCGATGCTAGTATTTTGTGATTGACTTTAATGAAACTGTAATCTTATTTGAAGTCAATAGGGCGGTAGGCCAAATTTGAGATAGGTTACTAAGCTTTGTTCTACCCAGTTTACTCCTTATAGCATTCATGAATCATGAAAGGGGCCTTCACCCGCCTGGCTAGCTACCTTCATTTTAGAAACGAACGTGATATTACCCTACCCTATTTTTCTGTTGGAATGTCAGAGACAAACCGGACCCCGTTTCACCATGACCATCAATGCATTGTTAGTGCCCTTCGCGATACGAATGTCCATGGCATCAGGTGCCTAGGTCGTTTGTCAGCTATTCACATAACGAAACTTTTCTGTTCAAGATTTTCCCCGTCTTCCTAATACTCACACGGTCGCAACTCTAGGAAACCCCCCGTAGCATTTGCCGGCTTCTCTATCAGCAATGGTGCAGGCGCCGCTGAGTTGTGAGGTCTGCTCGAACCGGGCGTGCATGTCGTTGTTATGAAGAATTAGAAGTTCGAAAGTGCCATCGCTAGGAGACTTTACCACACTGCTGGAGGAAAGTGTGAGCACCACAGCGAGTATCGCTGTTAGTTGTAGAAACCGATCCTGAAAAAAAAAAAATAGTTAAACTTTAAAAGGTTAACAGTAGTTTCCTAACTAAGAATAATGTCTTAATAGGAAAATATTATAAGGCACCGGTGGATTTTGGACTGTAATATGATTTGGTACGGTTAGTATTTAAATAGGTACTTAAATTTAAATGGTGCGCTGTTCCGTAAATAACTTTTGGGTTTTTCGGCTGGACTGTAATACCTTTCCTTACAACCTACGGATATCACTACAGTTCTTTTTGGGTAAGCTTACGCCGCGCTCGGGATTTAGGTCCAATTTAAGTTAATCTCTGGCAGGCTTTGTATTTTAGTTATACATATAAGGTTAAAAACATTTAAACATCCGTATCAATATTTAATGTAAACGGCTAAATTTAGACTCCGAAATATCGGCGTACATAAATATTATATATTTATATGAGTACACGTATCATAGTAAAATGTGTATGATTTCAAAATTTATTGGAATGAAAATTTTAATAGTTAATTAAAATTATTTCTGTGCACAGGTAAATTTGCTTCCAGCATTTTAGTTTATAAAACGTATCGTGCTACCGAAAGCTCATTACAGCCTGTCAAACTCACTGGCAATGAGCTTAATAAATGCGGAGCTCTTTCTGGGAAAAACGTGGAATTTAATCTCGATTCCGGATGAAAATTCCGTTTCGTCAGATAATTTCCAAGCACAATTCGCAACAATAAAATTGATCTGAAATGATAATATTGAATGTTTTGAATTGAAATAGTGTTTCATTTTAATATTGGCAGTCATCAGTGTATCACTACAAAAGAGTTCTGCGAAATAATACTTTGTGCGTAGGAACAAATATTAAAAATAACTCCAAATCAAAATCATTTGGGTGTTTTATCAACACTTTTTATGTATGTTACTTCTTCTTCCTACTATCGTTTAAGTCATCCGCTATTCCTATAATTCCTAAATTAATATTATAAAAATAAATTAAGAATTACAGAAAAATACAAACTGGCGTGGATCTAATTACGATGCTATGTACCCGTCGTCATTGATGTCCCTATTCATCTATTCTACAATATTATTTATCTAGAAGCCTTGCTTTCACACATGGCTTGGAAATTCTGCTAGGTAAATCACATATAAAATTTGGAAAGTTATTTTTAAAATCCATTGTACACGTACCCATAAATGGCCGGTGCATCTTTATACAAGCGATACCAAGACGTACCTGATCATGGATAATCTTTGTTTAACGGTTGTTTGCGTCATTTTTCTATTGTACGTACTTATATTTTATCGTATTTATGCTATTTATTTATTAGTGAGAGGCCACATTAAGTTTATCTATTTAATTTTTCCCGCAGATTCTAACGCTATTTTAATATTCATATATAATACGTTTAATTGTTCTTTTCTGCAGCACAAATATTAAATTAAATCTAGCTTCTATACTTCACATCAACATACCGAAATACATGAGACTATGAAAATAGGCATAAACAAGCCTAGCTATTTCTACATCCGTAAACTGTCTTATCTTTTTACAGAATCGAATTAGTTTATTATAAAATAATTGCATTGCTGCAGAGCAAAATGTTTTAACGGTCGCATTATAAGTAATGACAGGGGGCTTAAGCCATAGTTTCAGACTAGCCCAGTGTTGTTGAATATTACTGGTAAGTTTTGGGTTTCGGATTTTTTTTACGAAATTTACAAAAGCAAGTGAAAATATTTGTAATAAACACACTACTATATAATTTAAAGGTTCCTGTAAAATACGAATATAATAAATTAATTTTATATATTATATAAGTTTATTTACAATTATAGAAGTTTATTTACAATGCCACCTAATGTATTAACTTAGAAAAACTATATTATTTTTCACAATTGAAATACTTACTATACATTAACAACATCGCTAAAGAAGACAAATGAGAACGTATCGCGTTTGCTTGAGAAATTTCAGGCAGTCTTTTTTATTAAAAGTCAGCCAACGACAAAGGAGTGCAATATTCGCAGACGTTCACAAACGGTAAACGGTAACGTTCACAAACGGTATGCATTAACGTTGTGTCTAGATAAAAATGACTTGTACTCTGGTACATACAATTAATAGATGTACAAATGGTGTTGTAATCGTAGTTGTGTTACTTAGTAAGGAATATTACTTTGCACAGCAACGTTCAGAAACAAATCAAATTTTATAAGTTGTTTTTGTCATAGGTAATTATCCATTATCCATTACGGCATTTGTTGGATTAAGTAGCATTGCTATGGCTTAACTTATTTGGGTATCGTTGGATGACTCAAAATCGACATGAGTCGTCGGATTTTGAGCGCTTTAACCAGTATTGGCACAAGGGTCGAAATTGACCAGAGAGGACAAAGATTGTAATCTGTTTAGATT